>VZTQ01010705.1:0-48587 GCA_013400755.1 Pelecanoides urinatrix | reverse complement strand
GAAGAAAAAAAAAGAAGGGAGTGTAGCAAGGCAGTTTACAATATCTGAACTAGAATATGCTAAAGGAAGACTAGCAGTAGCAAGACACAGCTGATTTCCAAACGCTCTGCCCCAGATACCTGCACCGAGCCTGCAGGGACAAACTGAGCTCGCTGCCATTTCAGCCACAGCTTGTATGCCTGGGATTTGTAAATGTGAACAGGGCCCTTAAGTTCCAAAAACCTTTTTCCTGTTTCTATTTTAAACTAAAAGGAGCCACTCAGAACTTGTAGAAGAAGGCACGTCCATAAATCTCTCCAGGCTCAGGGCATCTAAAATATCAGCAAAAAATGTTGCATTTGCAATTTGCTGCAAGTTTTGCTGGCTGCTATTTGTAACATTATAAAATCACAGAAAGTGAAAATGGCTGGGGCAGGGAGCGCAATTGCCACTGCTCAGAGCTGACACCTGCATTAGTATATATAACACTTCCAGTGTTTTACCCTGTTTCCAGCTTACTTTCACACATTGCTGATGGTAGTTTCCCTTGTTTCCTTTGGGAAACCACTCCCAGACATAATGCACCTTGTTATTAAGAAGCTCTTCTCAATATCCAAGCACAGTATTCTTTTTTCCTTAATTTTATCTTACCAGTCTTAATTATGCTTTTTCCCTCATTCGAAATTACTCCTTTATTACTTCAATATTTAATGTTCGCCCTCTCACTGATAATCAGTGGAACAGCTACATTCAGAAAAACCCAAGATGAACACAGTTAATTAATGGGAAAATTTTGTAAATCACTCACTGCATAAATAAAAATCCCACTTGATAATTAGCCGCTTACCATTCCTGCACAATAGCAAAACCTATCCCGATAGTTCGGATTCAATTATTTGACACAAAGTTTGGAGCATAAAGACCCAAATGCATCTTTAAGCACACAGCATGGCTATAGAGCAGTTTCTTGAAGACAGGACACGCAGTTTGAAGCAGTTAAATCCAGCTGGCTGAATGATCCATACAGCTGTGGCTTCCCTCAGCTCTTAAATAAAATATTAGGGTGTGTTTCTATTGTTTGTTAGCTGTCATCAGCCCATCTTTCAGCTGACGGAGGTTAAAGGCTATGTAGATTCCTGGGACAGCTGTTTGGTAATTGTCACAGCCAGTTACTTGGTAACCCACGAACGGCAATCTCAGGAGGTAGATTCTCGGTTGCTAAGCGATAAATTCAGGTAAAATAACCTTTTCCTGGATTTTATTGCAACTACAGGCTTCAAGTGTATAGTCCAAAGCTCTTTTTTTTTTTTCTTCCTAAGGATGGGATTTAAAATTATTGCTGAATAACTTTTCTGGGATCTTACGCAGCATTCAGCGTAGGTTAAATGAAGTGACACTATATGCCGCTCCTATTTAAATGGATACATCTATGAAAGACTTCCTACAGCATGTTGCAGCGGGTGTAGTTAATTTGCTGGTATAAGGGAGTGATTTACATAATAACGGGCTGAGGAAAACAGAAAAAGAAGCAGGCCCTCTTGTAAAAAGGACTTTGTCTTCCTATTTCCTTGCTTTTTTTGGTTTGGGGTTTTTTTTTATTTTTAAGAAAATGCAACATTCAGGTTTGAGCTGAGCCAGGTGCTTTTGTGACTAACACTTGCTAAGCAAACCACTGAAGACCTCGCTGCCCTTAGCAGCATTATAGGGGTCAAACTTCCACATGTACGCACGGTTCTTTAGCAATTTTTCCCACATGCATGTCACAAGCAGGAACTCTCGAACATGATCTCAGCTTCAATGCCCGTTCTTGATGTTCCTTTATTTCTTCACCTACGAAATGGAGATACCAGCAAACCTTATTTTTCTACATTGCAACCTTATTTATGAAGGCCTTTGAGGATGAAAGTCTGCTCTTGCCCAACAGACTCATAATTTTCTGATGTTTCATTAGCAGAGATACAGCTGTGCACAGTGGGGATGGCAAGTCACTGGCGATGGGTGAGAGAGAGACCGGGTTAGCTTGGCGCCGGCTGTCAGCAGCTCGTACTAGCTCCGGATGCGGTATTTGTGTGTGACCCCGTGCAGAGCAGTGTGGGCTGGCTCCTGGGGTGGGCTGATGGCTTTCCGTCACGGGGAAAAGGGCAGCTGCTCTGCCCTCTCTGCTCAGGGAGCGGTTAATGTCCCTGGCTGCTTCAGCTCTATCTTACACAAACACGTTTTGCAATTCTGTCTGTTCTTTTCATTTGTATTTTCAACAAAGATATTATTATTGCTTGCTACAGGAAAAATCCTTTCTACCTCTTGTCAGTGTTATTTATTACTTCTCATGTCCATCTTCAAGGAAATTAATAAATCAACATCACTTTCCTCCAAAAGAGATATGCAAAAAGAAGTTGGCTGAATTGGCTGCCCTCACCCCATCTTGCTATTACAAAGCAGGGGTTATGACTAGGGTTTGGCTGCTGGGTGCACAGCAAAGGTTCAGCATGGGCTTTGGGTTAGGACCATGGTGTAGCTGTCCACAAGATTAGTGCATCCACCCACATGTCTCTATCAGCAAGCATAAGTGGCCACCAAAGGCAGTGACAGTAGCCCAGGGAGTAGCTGACTCCTCTTTCTAGGAGTCTCCGACCAGCATGAAGAAAATCCCATCACACTTCTTATATCTGCCCACTTTCTTGCAGAGCAGTGGGCATGGCCTCTCCCATAATACCTGGAGGAGGATGACATGTTGGTCCGCTGTCTATATTCCACTTTCTTTCTGTAAACAACCGGCAATGTTGAGATGACTTCTCAGACACACTGGAAGGACTGTTACAGGGCTCTCGAGTGACTTATGTTCCTTTCAGGGGGAAGAAACCTAAGGTGTTGCCTTGTCCAGACCTTCACACAATAACCTATGATATAGCATCATTAAGCTTTCAAGAGCTACCAATCTGGCATCATGCAGAGGAACTTTCAGGAATTATTTGTGCAGCCAGTTCTGCTACAAAAACCCAGTGAATAAGACCAATTCTTGCCTCACTGTCAGTGACTTTAGCATGTTCAGACTTGCCTTATTCCTTTGACCAGCAAAAAGTGAATTCCTCACGCCATACTAAAAACCCACCTCAGCCGGTATCTGAGTCGGTACTGTGGGGACTGGCGAGTGCAATGCACGTGTGCTGGTTACACTGAGCACAGCATCCATCCTTATACACAAAAGACTGACAGAAAACACAACACAGCATCTCAAAGGAAAAGAAAACTGTAAAGAATGGTGATGGTGAGGAGCATGTACATAAAGTATTTCTGTGCGTGTGCCGTGTCTGCCAAGCTTTCAACCGAAACACCCTGAGCTGTGATGCAAATATACTTTGCTGGAAGAGGACAGACTACAGCAAAACTAGTTTAACATAGATAAGTCAATTGGCTTGTGAATGCCCGAACTTCAACCTAGGTGGCTCCAAGGAAACATATATAAGGGAACCATGCCCCTATAGAAGATGAGTCCTAAAAGTTTGGGAAATGGGGATAAATTCTGAAAGCTTTTTCTGTCCTGATACTCTATAAGAAACTGATGAAACGCACTTGGTAATATTCAAATTTAGACTAGTATTTCTTCAGTGTCTTTTCTTTGTGTTACGACCACTGAACTTCTCGTACTATGCTGATAAAGGATACCTCAGCTAGCCAAATAACCCTCCTTTTTTACTAATAAAGGTTAAAGGAGTGAACTTAAACCTGTGAATTGGTTTGAACGAGTAATACACAGACATGTAACAAACCCTTTTGTACACAGTTACTGTCACAAAGATTACAAAAGAAGAGTTCCCATTTCAATTACTACAAAAATTACTATTGAATATAATGAAGATCTGGCCTGTATGTATACCGAAACAATAGAAAAATTATGGTTTACAGTGAGACAAAAGGCACATTTTTCAGTGACACTACATTTCTGGTGAAGCAAGAAGCTCATTTGATGATAGCAATGTCCTGCCCTTTTTCCTAAACAAAAATGATATGAATTAACTTTGAATCCAAAATTCACGTTTCTGCCAGTCTTACTTTTTTTAAGTTACATATTCAAAACACTTGCAACATACATTTGGAGAAAATAAGTGCATTAGTAAGGAAGCAATTGCCCCCATCAAACACAGGGGAGGTGGCTCACTCCAGCATGACCTGAGGTTTTGGTCAGTGCAGGCTGTTTCCTGCAGGACAGGAGCCAGCTCAGGGAAGGGCTGGTTGAATGGTCCAGCCCTGGTTATCAACCACAGGGCCAGCGGCACACTACATTTTCAGCTCCTGTGTGTGCCATATAGCAAGTGAAGGTGTCTGGCTGGGATTTCTTCTTGATAAGTTCAGCTTTATGCTCAATTTCTACAGCCCCAGAAACACAAAAGCTCTAAAGTTGTATTACTGTTAAAGGTATTTGATTTGCATGCAAACAGTAGATAGAAAATATCACCTGCTTTGGATGTGCAATTGGCAGAGGTCAGGTAAAATGACTTAAATGGAGTCCACTCAACATTTGGTGAAAGACTGCAGTCTAAAGGTAGTGTAGGTAAAAAGAAGAATGGGCAGTGGCTTTCAAATGCAAAAAAGCACAGAAGCAAAATACAGTAATTGGGAATGACACGGGGTAGGCACGGGTCAGATTTTGTATTAAAGAAAATATACATGCATTTGCGTACATCTCATTTAAAAGTGTTAAAAGACGTGATCAGACTAAATATAATAATATTCTACACCCATCTATAAACCACCCATTCTAGCCCATTTCACCTCTTTTTCAAAATGGGGGAAAGTGATGGTATCCAAAAAAAGGAAAATACTGGCTTCTGTGTAATCTGAAGCTGATTCAGCACCTACGGAGTCAATGAAAACATTCCTGTTGAGTCCAGTATGTTTTGGACCAGGCTTTTAGTAAGAGATAGTCTTATACCAGAGAATTCTCTATTACTGAAGGAGAACATCCCATAATCCGTCTCATAACCCAGTCTTCCTCAAAAACACCTTTTTGAGGAAACAAGGTGCCACTTTTTGTGAGACATTTTCAGGCAGCTTTGAATGCTGAGAAAAATTAACTCGATACAGCAATCATACTGATAAAGGATTAGCAAATGTTTCAAAATGCTATGAAGACCTACCTCAAGAATTAAGCACAATATTATACCTCTGTGTTATGCAGAAAGGAAACAAATGTCCATTTGTCTACAGCATATTATCACCTTGTGCCTAGGATTTGTTTCTTCCCTTTAAAATGGCATTATTTTTATATTATCCTTTATCTTTTTGTTAATGTTTCAGAAGATAATTAAACTTTTAATAATTAAGCAATGCCTTCCTCAGAACAGCCAGGCCCTGTTTCCATCTGCTTATTCTCCGGCTGCTTAGCCAGTAAGCCTACCTAAAGCAGTAGTGATTAAACAAGCCACGACTTTTTGGGACACAGGCAAATGTAGAGTAGAACAGAGAAGGTGAAGATTTTTAAGTCACACAAACCTTAAAATAGCACCCTCCTCGCTTGTCATTTTTGTACCTTGACAAGATCTCCAGCAAAAAATTTTGCATTTTCAGTCTCACAAAAACCATGGGTTCTCCAGCAATGAGGCAACGGAAAAAATCAATACTTGCCATGTACCATGTAACCAATAGAATAAGGGCAATGATTTATGTATGGATGGATGCAGACTGAATCAGCTGGGGCCTCAAACAGAGGGAGAGAGAGAGAAGGAGAGAGAGAGAAAGAGAGGTGTGGGGGTGAGCTGAACTGCAGTGATTATTCCTACACTATGGCCAGATTTTTTTTTTCTGCAGCAATAATCCCCCTCTCTAGCACTGCAGGACATAGAGGAAAGACTAGCAATGTGTGGAATATATGATGGACCAGCTTTTCTCTTTTTGCCTCAGAATAATGATGCTATGTTGAATATTAAGGTACAGTAAAAGAGGAAGAATGATATATGGTCTGCAGTCCTTCAGTCTTCCAGCTACCTCCACCCTAATAAAGACCAATCCAGTGGGTCAACAAGAAATAGTTTAAAGAGAGTCAAATTATCAACAGGATAAAAATGTACCATCGTTGCTTCATGACAAGAAAAAGCAGGATGGGCTTACTGAAGAGAACTACTGTATACCCCAGGAGTTTCTGCTGAGAATATAGTTTTGTAAATTGGATTACCAGGGATACAGCACTATAAGGTATTTAATGACTGTGGTAACTTTTAGGATATCTAATACTGCTGTTGATTTAAAAACAAAACCATCAAGATAAAATTTACTTATCTGTTTGTGTGATGTAGGCTACCAATAAACACTTATCCAAACTATATTCAATGCTTTATTGCTGTACTATTAATAAATATCTAGTAGATTACTTTAAAGTGACAGTAATTTGCTACAGAAATGTCATACTATTTTATTAAAAATACCTCCTCTGTAGTTTGTGCAAATTGCTAAAATAATCCGTAAACATTTTTGCAATGCCTTGGATATTCAGACTGTATTTACATTTTTGAGAATCAGATGTTCGTTCAGTACTTTCAATATTGTAGTTTGCCATGAAGTAATCTTTTTACAATTAATATTTCTGCCACAATTATCACTGATGACTGAATCAATTCTCTTTTCTCCCTATAACATTTATACAACATTTAAACCTTGGTATTGTCAGCCTTTCTCTTGAAAGGCATAGTATTTTTAGATAATGCTATAGAACAATAGGAGGCCACTAGTTAAATACACCAGTTATGCAATGTTAGATCAATTAAAGCTTTAAGAATTGTGGTATGTTTAAAAGCCTTGCGTTTTATAGATGTCTGTGAATTTATCAGGTCAGAATAACACAGAAATAATTCCACTTTCCACAACATATGTATGATAATATGCTAGCGAGATTAATCATTAGCTACCAAACTACATTTGTATGTTTTACGGTGAAAATATCAAAGAACATATGAACAAAATTTAATTTAATTATAGTTTTTTGTTTTCTAAAGAATGTGATTGCATGTGACCAGACTTTGCACTTGAATTAAAAATATTTCTGACTATTTTGCTTTGATATTACCTACCTAGTTCTTTTATATAAGTTATACTATGCTTAGCATAACGTAACATACACCTGTATGGACATATCAAAACAGTGATGCAGTAAAATAATACCCTATAAATAGAGTTTGTATTTAATTTCCCATTCAGTTGACAATGGCAGACAACAGTATATTTCAGAGAATGAAAGTATGAAACACGTTATAAAGAAGAATAAGTATATACAGCTCATTACTAATTCAGTCAGAAAATTCTTCTTGTGGCAAACACTCAACAACAGTACCAACTAACAGTTCCTAGATCCCTCAGTCCTCTATCTTTATTAATCCCACAAATTAAAATCTTGATAAATGAAAACATTTCTAAAGCCTTAGAATTATGTTAGGCTAAAATAGAAAAATATGTAGCCTATGTACCAACTAAAGCATGACAGAACACAATCCACAAGTGAAGACATCTTAACAACAACTTCTAATGTAGAAATAATATGATGTGCATAATTTAAGGGGATTTCTCAAACTCGTCAAAGTACTGAGAACAGAGCAGGTTATCAATATGCTTACCTTTGAACAACACATTGTAATTCTTCTCCTCCTCCTTTCTCTCTCTCTTCAATAAACACAGCAACAGAAACTTCATGGATGATGATGGACTTTCTTGACTTTTGTTCTGAGCTTCAGCCAGAATGCCATGGACCTAGAGCATTTGGAAATGGAGAGGGAATAACATGAAAATCTTGGCACCAGCCCAAGGGAAAAAGTGAAACAATCAACAAAACAGGTAATAGTTCTCCACAGCACCACGACCAGGTGAGTTATACGAGCAAACAATGATTTGAAGCCAGTGACATGGAAATTATTGTTGAAAATTAATGAAAGCACATTGCCTTGATCCTGTACCTACACTGTTTTGATAACTTGAAATAGAAGCTTCTGTAGTTAAAGAAATCTGACCAAAGCCATTTTAAGTGTTCAAACAGCTGTAAATGAATATAGCAGCAGACAGTTCATTTTAAAGCAACAGAGAAGTTTACATTTTATAAACAAAAGGCAGGGTGCACTATCAATACTGTAATTCTGCATCCAGACATTGTGCACTCTGTGCTCAAAAATTTCAAATGGCAAACAAGCTTTAAAAACTGAATAATATTGTTACAATTAGGAAAAGATTAAGAATATTATCATATTTGCAATACAGAAAATTAATGTTTCACGTGAAAGTATTTTTCATGCACAAATAAATGTTGGCATCTATCCGGCATACTATGTTCTCTTTTCATATTACCATTTGAAAATATATTTGAAGAGTACTCTCACGGTGAAAATCCACAGCTGTGTTAATAGAAGCTGACACATAAAAATACTGGAGAAAAAATATCTTATTCACCATTTTAAAAGAAGGAAAATATTTTAATATGATGTTTACTGCAACTCATTTCCTTAGCATGCTTTCAGCTGTTATTAGAAGAAATATACAGTTAGGGCACAGACTTCCCCCATTTACACTAACTGTGAGATTATCAGTAACACCAATGAAAGTATTTCAGTTAATATCTTCTTAGCATTTTAAATATTTGTGCTTTGGGAACAAACCAAAAAAAGGAAGCTGGTGTATGTCTTTGTGCAATGTTCTTAAAAGATGTGTTGTAACAAATGTGTTATTTTGAGTTCATTTTCAATACCAGAAAATACATGCATACAACTGTGTATTAATACGTGTTAAAACAAACCTGCTAAAATTTCTTATTTCTCTTAAAAGCAATATGGTAATTTAAAATTGTTTAGGTACACAGATATAGAAAGACACATATAAAACTTTTTCCTGCATTAATGAAAGTACTGTAATTTGTCACATGAATAAGGAAACGTGACAGAATTTACTTAATTGAAATGCTTTATCGTGCTTTAGAAACTGGAACACTCTAGATCAGCAACATGTAGATTTTTTATATCTTCACAATTTTTTGTCTTTGTCTGGTCAAAGAACCATCGATATTTGTTAGAAACTACTAAACTACTTCTGAAAATGTGCGGCACTGTCAGCTCCAACTGAAACTACCAGTTACTGGGGGTAACGAACAGCACAGATTCAGCCTAACACAGACTGAAGTAGACCAGTGAATCTAACAGAAATGTAATATGTATTGCAAGGTGTCAAATTTAATAAACAGTAAAAGGAGGAAAAAAAAAATCAAAAGCATTATAGGACCTGATTTTGAAAATGCCAGATACACAAAAGTAGCACACCCTCTGCAAATAACCTGGTGTTCTCTAGGCAAGGCCTTAGCATCGTGAAAAAATTACAAAAAGATAAATGACCCTTGTGATTTGCCATATAACAAAACCAAAATATTTGTGTATCAATACACTTTCTAAGCAGTTGGATAGCTGGCTGTTATAATTTGCAATTACTATAATTGCATTTATTCTTTGCTATCATTTCCCATACTTACAGTGTGCAACAGCTAACCAATTCTTTTATCTCATGCAAACCATCCCAGCTCTGTCAACAGCTCTTGAATTTTTAAAGAGGTACCCTCTCCCTTCCTCTTTTATTCCTCCTGAAATTTTCTGACCCCAGATCTTAAAATAGAGCAACTTCCATGGATTAAACAGTTCTATAAGAGTCACCTAATAAAACACTATTAATTGTAATAGATTTTTGTTTCTTCTTCCAATGATATTTCCATGGCAACATTTTCACGTTCTATTGTTGATGGTGTTCTTCATTCCCAGAGCGGGTTAACCACAGGGCAGGAAGGGCAGGCTGTTGGTCAGCCTTTATTTTCTCTGGTCCTTCAACAAAGGTTAGTTGAGGTCATCAGAAGCCAAAGGGTAATTACTTTTCCTCAACAGGGTTAAAGTCACACAGATTGCTATTGAGACAACTGTATGGCCGACCTTCAGTTTTTTATGTTCAATCTTCTTTTCTTTTAGCAGAGCAAATGTTAATAAGGATAGGGTAAAAGCCCAGCGAG
The DNA here is from genome assembly GCA_013400755.1 of Pelecanoides urinatrix. NCBI lineage: Eukaryota > Metazoa > Chordata > Aves > Procellariiformes > Procellariidae > Pelecanoides > Pelecanoides urinatrix. Next base: position 38,593 of record VZTQ01010705.1, on the reverse strand, counting down.
CTACACACCGCATACAACTTTAGCACTTTTCAGCTGTGCCACTGACCATCAGTGTAATTTTTAACAAAAAAGCAACTAGGTGAGCCCAAACCACAAAAGGTTGCATAGTGATTAAACATGAAAGCTATCAAGAGCCAAAAAGGACCTATTCTGTGATTTCTTTATTCAATGAATCTTAACAATATTCCAACTCAAGTAAGAAATTTTTAGGGAGCCAGCACCCCCATATTCTCTGTTTCACTAGCCTCAAATTCATCACTGATGTCACTTGCTTCACTCAAAAGAATGAATTGGGATTAGAGGTTTTATCTAGGGAAGATGTTAGTGCTCAGTGTATCAGGCCTGGCTCCTTCCTTGAGCTTCCCGTGGAACAGCCATCAGATGAAGTGTGTGGTGGGGACAGAGGAGAGAAAGCCTGGCCTGAAGTGCAGAGAAAGCCAGGGAGACGATTGGGGTAAATAAGGATTTTGCATGGAGTTGGGGGAAGGAAAGCGGGCAGTGTCTCCAGCATAACGTGTTTAGCTCGCACCCTACTTAAAGAGTGGAAATGCACTCAAATTGTAAAACAGCTCACAAGAGATGTAGTCCATTAAAAAATCACAATGTCTAAGAGTAAGTGAAACCTCAGCCATGGTCAGCTGTTACAACTCAGCGCAGGTAGGAGGAAAATGGAAAGATGCCCTGCTGTCTTCCTCCACAGGGCTTTGGCCCAGGTGGCACTAACCACCTGGCCCCAATCCAGTCTCTTCTTCCCGCAGTGGCATGCTCGTCTGTCCCAGGGATGCCCATCAGCAGTGCCCATCTCCACTACTGATTCAGATCACCAGGCATCAGGACTGGAGGCGCACAGGCTGGGTCTCGGGGTCTTTGGCGGGTCTCCAGGTACAAGTGCCACCTGGACCATTGGAAGTCGGCATGCTCTGGCTTGCAGCCCCTGCACCAGCGCTTACGGCCAGGCAGAGTGCTCTGCTCCTCTCTCCGCTAGAAACTGAATGTCCCCTGTGGCTTCCCAGGCACCACTGATCTCATTACTAAAATTAACAGCATTGTTTTTCCTTTTTGTGGTACACTTTTAAGTAAATATTACAATAGTAAAAGTCAATAATGCAAAGCAAGGGGAAAAAAAAGGGGGGGTGTCATCTTTCTCAGCCTTAGCTCTAGCTTCCTGTCTTCTAGCTTCTCTTTTCAAGCTCAATGTTGACAAAATTAAATAAATAAACAATAAAAGGATCAGGTACTGATCATTAAAATATCCATTATAAATCAGGGAAGTGCAACTCAGCTTCTTGATTGATGCATTACTTTGTAAACTCAGCAAAAGTTATAAATAATCACAATGCTGATAAATGATAAATGGAAGATTTGGTAATCAATCAATTCAAATGGGGCTAAATGGAAGAATAATGCATCATTTATATTTGGCTATACTGTACAGTATGTAAATTATTGAATACTTGCTATACCACTTTCACATCAAAGAGGTGGTAGACAAATAGACGATCATAAAACAGAATTATCAGACTCTAGCCTTGTAACACTGTTTAACCATCTGCGCTACACACAGGACGCTGGTGGTGAGCCAAAGGACCTCAGAAACCTTCTCTCCAGTTTTAACAAGGGCAGTTCTTTCTTTGTTCAGAAGTTACACTTTCCCAGGTACAGCAATTGCTACCTTCAAAGGCTGAAATATTAACTCCCAAATAGAAATAATGTTAAACAGGACTACAGACAATATCATTAAATTAAGGATAAATGCGTTATAGGGGCTATCTACCACAAAAGACCTTCAAACACAGGAATCAAAGAGTTAAACTTTCATATATAACTTACATCTGTAACATATATGTGTAAGAGAACCAAACATACTATGTTATGAAAATCTGTTTGTTAAAGCCACTCAATCTTAATTCCATTATGAAATTACTCTATATAGCAACCACATTGTTACATTTTGTTCTTAACTCTGTAATTTTACACTTCACTAAATTAATTAAGATGTTAAATCTGTTGGAAAGGGAATTTCCATTTATCTTCTTCTGATTGTGACTAGGAAGTGTGTCAGTCCCGCACAGCAAAAAGGCACAGACTATCAATGGCCAGGTTTCACTAGCATCAGATTTCCACCACGTAAATTCTACAGTCTGGGAAGGAGCAGCAGGTCTTTCTTCTGTGAGAAAATGAGGAATTTCCAGCTATTAATGATCTACGCATTCTGAATATCCCAAATTTTCACTCTCACTCAAGTTAAGAGAAGTGTTCATGATCTCTTTCCCTTCCACCCTGCTGGGAGGCATCAGCATACAACAGTTGACACAGAGCAGGACAGACACAGGAGTTGAGGGCACTTCTCTGCAAATATCTATAGTGGTAGAAGTCCTTCTGTCTCATCTGTTTTGAAAAATTTGGGCTTTCAGGAGAACACATAAACATCCAGGGCTAGATTAAAAAATCCAGGGAAGTCCCAGACAAATTCAGACAGCTGTCCTAGATTAACCTGATTCCTTAGGACACATAAACAACGACTAGGGCCACAAAGTGCTGACATTGGCAGGCCAGAGAGCCAAGGAACATTTATTCACTCTTTTTTCAGCATTAATTTAAAATGTATTGTATCCAATTTTATTCACTTAACATTCTTATGGCCAAATGCAGGCTTTCATACTTGGTATTGAATAATTAAAAGCCACAGTGATATGACATCACTACAAGCATTTTAATAGATTTAAAAGACAGAAATGGAAAAAAACACTACTAAAATACAAATTTCAGCTGCCTTTTCCTTTGGCAAATCTGCAGTAGGGTACCACAATCATTAATGATTTGTAAATGGTTATTTGGATACACTTTGCATCTACAAACAATGACTGAAAATGGCAGAGACTTGGAGAAGACTGACTTGTGCTTTGAAATCTTCCTCTTGGGCTTCTATTGTTGTTTTATAATGAGCAGAGACTGAAAAACAGCATCTCTGAAAACTGCCTAGTCCTCAAAAACATGCACTCCTCTCCAAAGTACAGCCTTCCTTTATTAGTCTGTTTGTGCTCACGTAGCTCCAAAATTACATAGGTTTTAGGTGAAAAGAACAATTGGAAACCCCAAAATGTTGAAGCTGTTTTCTGATGTTTCACACATTTCACCAACTTCTCCTATAATGTCTGCTCTCAACCTCTGAGTGCAAATATTTCCCAGAGTGGGACACCTTAAGTTTAAAGCTTTTCAAGTCTTCAGACAGCAGAGACCTCTCAAGCTAAAAAGGCTTTGCAAAAGTTTGAAAAATATTTTCCACAACACGGAAGACAAAAAAAAAAATTCTATAACATAGGGAGGAAAGAAAGATGACCCGCTGGGACACTAACCAAAGTGTGTGCATGTGTGAGCACTAGTTCCTGCACAGCATATGCTTCCTATGCTGCGGATGCAGGCTGCTAAACATGACCTACACTGGCCAGTAGCTGCACCTCTGGAAGACTGAGGATGACCAGCTGAAAGCTTCTTGTAACAATGTGAGCAGTGAGTGTGACTGTCCATTAGCTTTTTATCTTCAAGAACCTCCCTGGTCATTGTAATTTCCATGACTTCTCTTAAATCTCTCTCTCCCATTGGTTCCCCCAGGTGTGTTGACTTCTCTATCACAAATTCTATAACAAACTCATGTTATTAGGAATAATACCTTATTTTGAATAGTGTAGAATAGGCTTTCTGAAAACGAAAAAGCAAAGCTTTAAACTGCTTCTCCAAATTTGGACCCAAAATGTCAACTGGCCATATACAGGTAGAAGGCTGAAGTGAACCACTGTAACTTTTATATTAGAAACAGCTGTCTCTCTGATCACCTTCCATACCACATACTCAATAGCAATACACTTCTCCTAAAGTATTAAATATATTTTATATTAAAAGTACTGTTGTATTAGTCATACGAAGATAAGTATATTCCAACTGTAGTGTAGAGTTGATGCATTTAACCTGGGCTTTCAAAAAGCATGGTTAATGGTGCTCAAACTAAAAGACACATTTTTTATCTTGTAGCTCTTAATCAGAAATATACAGATCCATCTGCATAACATTTGCAGATGGTCACTGCTAGCACAGTGGAAAAAACCAGCTAGGAAACCTGTCTTGGAGCTGAAAGAAACCCAAAGTATCATAAAGAAAAGCTAAATAGGTTTCCCAAATGGTAAAACTGGAAAACATGCAAATAAAACAAGCTGAGAAGTTCACCGTATCTCAGAAATACCGAATCTTCACTAATAATTTCCCATTTCATAGTAAGACTAGTAAATATTTATAACTTGCCTTGGGACTGACTATTGCAATCTAACTATCACAAGCTTGTGCTTAATTGAAAGCATGTTTGTTCCTGAACCTTCTCAGGATGGACTTAGGCTTTTCCTGGCATTTATTTGACCAGAGTGCAGATCACAGAGGTCTAGAATGCCTGCCCAACACACAGGGAGCAACAAGATACACTGCTCCTCCATCATTCCCACTTCATTCTTTCAAGGTCTATCCCATAAACAACATGAGAGCTGTAATGTCACAGACTGGATAACTCTCTCTTACACAAAAGGTAAGGAGAAAGACATCAATGTTAGTCTAATAAGCTACCTTTTCTGCTTAACCCCTTATGCCATAAAGGCAGATAGCAAGTGGACTGTGGTACCTGTGTGTTTATTTGAATGTCACCAGGAAAAGCACACGCAGGAAAACCACGTACCCTGGCATGGCATTTAGCAGTTCACCCATGACAAGTACTTTCTTCCACCCTGTGGCCCTCAGCATCTTGATTTTCTGTCAGCTTTTAAATCCCAGCTAATTAGAAGATTCACTAGTCCTTATGATTCCTGACTTTCACAGTTTCTAATTAGTCTTTGTAGCAGTCTATTACCTAAATGAATTGTGATATTCCACTTGGTATGTTAAATGAAAACAACCAACATTACCATTTCTCAACATTATTTACCTCATAGTAAAGTAATTTTGTTCTGAGAGTAGCACATTTTAACTTTGCAATTAAACTGGAAGTCATTCAAATGAAGAAAGGTGAAAGGAAACATAACCAGCTTGAATATTAACTCCAATTTTCTCTTCCAAAATTATTCCTCAGATTAGGAGTCTTAATTGGGAAGATCTGTTCGTAACATTGTACTTACAGATACCGCTGAAGGTCTGTACACGAGATAGGCACATAACAACTGCCCGCACAGTTTGGCACAGTCCTCACTCACATGGCAGTGTTTACGAGGACAATTCTTCTCTCCACTCTGCGCTGCAGATCTCCACTCTCTATTCTGCACTGCAGCAGCTATGGAGTCATTCAAGCAGAACACACCAAGAGGTAAGAGGTGGACGCAGATTATCCCTAAATTTAGAGGAAGTTACATCCAGAGGGAAATTAAATTATGGAGTGTAGGATGATGAGGGTTGGTTTCCACTGCAGGAGGAGATGAGTGAATGTGTTATTTCTTCTCTGAAAGTCGTGGACCCACCAGGTCCACAGCTGTTCAATATCACAATAGTTGTTCAGCAGAAACTCTAATATCTAACAGCTCATCTCTGGAGCTGCTCAGTAAGCAATGTTGAATAACTGACGGCAGCCTTGAGTGGTGTCTGGTTTGGAAAAAAGTAGGTTTTGCCTTGAGCTCAGCCTGAAGACCCGAGACTGATATACCACTAATCTTTCCAGAAAAGAGAGCAATAACAGCTTGTACAGGGTGATTTTCTTTAGCAACAATAATTTGAGCAACAAGTCACAAATATTTTTTACCTCCATCTTCATCCAGCGCAGCAGAAACGCTGTGCTTAATTTTAGATTTCCAATTTTAAGATCAACAAACAAAATTTTAATCTCTTCATGCATTTTATTGCATTATAAAAACTTCTTCCAATCTCATGCAAGTTGCATCATCTGATGCAACCCAGGCACAGAACAACTACTCTCAGTAGTAGTTACCAGATTGCGCACTCTTACAGCTCCTGCACCTAATTTCAGGTTAAAACAGTAGGAAGCCTTTACTGGCCACTGCCCAATACCTGTAGCCTCTCCTAGGGACTGCAACACACAAGCACAGCCAAACCAGTTACACTAAACCTGGGGTCCTGTCTCAGGCAGTGGCACACAGCAAATGCCACCGGGAAAGGATAACGGTATGGCAAAGACATAGTGCAGCCTCCAGCAATTTGTGGTTCAAGGATTTTCTATGCCAGAGTTTCTTCCTATAAAGTAGCCTTTGTGGATTAAACAATTCGTACCATCCTTTTTTGAACCCGGTACTTGTGGACCTTTTCCATGACCACTTCACTTTCGTAGCAGACATTATATTAAGGACCCTGTCGCTGGCTCTGAATTGTCTTACACCAGTGAACCGGGTAACAGCAATGAAGCCAAAGCAAGTCCTAACGCACCAGAGAAAACAAGAATGGCAGAAGTTTGGATGAACAACAGTAGCACTAGACTTTGGGGCTAATCATGTTTGTCTACCCAACATCACAGAAGGGTACTCTTAGGTATCCACTGCACAAACTGTGTGATTAACCTGGACAGCTAGGCAAAGTGAAAATGTGTATTTTTATGCAGTATTTGAGTATTTGTGATGCATACTGAGCCACTGGTTCTGGCAGTGGCTCTGTTTACAGCCACTACTATGTCTACCGACTCTCTCTTTTCCCAAATCTTTTTGTCTGTGTGTTAATTATGCCTTGCAGCACTTTTTAAAGGTTTAGTGTTTTTTTCTTTTCTTCTTACTCTAATGGCCCTTCTTTTCCTGCCCTCTCTGTCACCCCTTCTACTACCAGCTCATCACTACTTGCTGCTCGTCTCTCACCCATTTCTGCAACACCTCTCACTACCATACAGCTAAGCTAGGTACCTGGGTCTAATAATAAACCTGAGTGGAAAATATGTCTTTAAAAATATAAAATTCTCTGTATAACCAGACAGTCAACAGTCCACACTGATGATCCAAAAGGCACTACAATAAATATTATATTAGATTTTCTTCTTGCTGCTATTGTCATTAGAATATTTTGCTGAAATTGTTAAGTTTAGGCAAGACCTAATGACTAGCTAAATTCATAACAGAGTATCTGAAGCATCTCCCTGAATTTGCTTAAGGCAGTTCACACTACTAAGATTCACAGGACTAAATCAATCTCATCACTGCATGAAATGTGTTACGCGTGTAGGTATCTATATTTCTGCATACAAAAGGCATGTCTGCATGCAAAATGAGGTCATCTGAACAGTTCAATATCACATGCCTATCCAAAATGTCCTTTCCATGTGCAATTATGCATTCAAAACCTTGCTTAAACAGCAATTTTAATGGTCTTTTGTGAAAATCTATTGTTGTGTATATTTGTAATGGAGCAGATTTCTCCCCATATCTACTACCAATCATTTGTCAAATAATTATTTTAGGAAAGCAAACTGGCAAGATGCAAATAGTGGGCATGGGGGTGTTGGGTTGACGGTTGGACTCGATGACCTTGGAGGTCTTTTCCAACCTTGATGATTCTATGATTCCATGAAATGTACTACTTTTTCTCAATCGAAATCAATTTCAGAAAAGGATAAAAAGATTTTTAAACTTTTTGCCTGACACTTTTTATTCATTACTAACTATGCATTACTTTCCTATGGTTGCTGTCCTTGCCCACAAAAATGAACGATTCAGAAAATTAGTTATGATCTTCATCCTGTAGATCCCAAAGAGTTCTTATCCCTCCCAAATAAGTAATTTGCAGAAACATTCTACAGAGTTGAAAACAAACTTGCCTATTGTAATGTCCACCAGACTTCTATCAGCATTCAGCATTTTACAGGAAAGATTTTCAAAACAATATTTTTCTAAGCGCAGGACTAAATGATTATGTGGAATGTTTAATAACCGCTTTTACAAAAGCTTCCCCTGCTCCATTTGTTTTGTTGCCAGCTAGCATTCTGGCAGCAGACAAAGAGTTAATGTCAAAATACATCTTCTGATACCCCGACTGCCTTTCCTCATCCATTGTTTTCAAACTTCTTTTGAATGGTCAGAAATTTTCTGCCTGAATAAACACTCAACAGAAAAGAGAACTGGAGCAAACAGAAAAACGAGTAAAATAAAAACAAACTGTCTTGGCAATATAGAAGGGAAACCTGGTTATAAAATCACAAATTTCTAGCACCAGCATTTATTGTGAAAGTAATATAATTAAAAAATGCAAATTTTGCCCTCTTGAAGCGAAATTATTTAAAGATAGCAACATTCTGTACAATATCCTAAATCTGGCAAATTTAGCTTTGGATGACTTGATACTCAGAACGGAAAAGAAATAAGCCCAACTCTTTGGAAAGCTTTTATAAAAATGCTTTTAAAAATAACAAATCACTGTTTTCTTAATGCTATTTATGTCTCAGCTTTCATTTAGACCGAAATTTGATGCTAGAAGTAGTATTTCTCACTAATACATAAGAGCTTCTAATTTCGACCTTTTGTTTTGATCACTCTTAGCATTCTCGTATTACTATTGGTAGCAAAAAATATATTCCTATGAAAAACAAGAGTGGTGCATTTCAGTTATGGTTATCTATTGATTCAGTTACACTTGAATTGATCTCAAATTGTTTCTAGCAACTGTTCTGCACCCAAAACACCACATGAACCACAGAAACCAGATCAATAGATTTCAAGTGAAATAATTGTTTTCCTTTGTAAGACCTCATTACTTCTTGAATGAAGAACTGTTTGATTGACCTCCAGGAAAGCAGCAGATGTGAGTAAGCCAAGCACCTCAGGCCTTATCATTTAAAGTGAGGCCTTGAAAATTACAGGAAAGTACATTGAACATGTGCTCGGTTAGCTGTGGGAAATGCACAGCTGGCGGAGCTGCAAAACTGCATTTTACTCTGATAACATGAGAGCAGTAGTATATACATGGCAAAAATAGACTTTTAGAGTTAGTCACTCATGAACACACATAAAAATATTTTCCTAGTTAAGAAAATAATTCAAGGATTCTTGAGTGACTGGTTTTATTTTCACAGTATCCGTATTAGTGAAGTTTTTGTCTTGTTTCATGAAATTTCACACAGCTGTGCCACTGAACTCACTTATTTCACAGTGTCTTACTACATAATTTTAATGCTTTTTGAGCATTTCCAGATCGCCATATTCAGACACACAAGGTAGGAGGCATAAACCAGTGCAGCAGCTGAGAAAATCAGGGTGATCTCATTAGTTCTACTGGCAGGATGCAGATTTATACCAGATTAGCAATTTATTGGGGTGCCTAAAGTGAGATCATGAGTGGTGCTGCCAAACAGAGTGAGACGGGCTCTTCTAGGGGCTGAGTATGGGTTGAGACAGGGGCTGCGCTGACCTCTGTGCAACACAGACAGCCCTAGGAGATGAAATGATAATAGTATCCCCAGGCTGCCAAACCTGCAGCACTGCACGGAGAGTCCTCTAGCTGTAGCCTCTGTGTCGTCGGTGCTGCTCCCTCTACCATCATGCATTTGCAGCCCTGAGATGGGCATTGCCAGAAGTAACAAACTTGACAGGCTTGACCTATCAATCTCAGCCCAATATATCGTGCTCTCTCCATTATACAGACTTAAACGGCACACAGCAATAGCAAAATTACTGCTTAGGTCATGCAAACATGGATGTTCCCCCAGCAGGCATCAATAGCAAATGACAAGAAACATATGTGCACCTACTTATAAATTGCAGTTTTAATACATAATTCTATTTTTAGATAATTTCTACCCTCAGTTTACGCTTCCCCCCACAAAAGAAGTAGGAACTGAGAATACAGCAATGGTATTTTTGCGGTCTTAGGACAAGTTGCTGTCCCTAGTACCAGTCCTCCTGGTATGGGAAATTTTTATTTCTCTTAATTATATTGCAAATAAATTAAATATTCACATTATAGCTTAGAATGTTTTTGTAAGGAGGTCTCAGTTGGCTGCTTGCACATATTAGACCTGATCTGGGCTTTACTCTTTTATGAGTGCAATTAACTGCAAACACCTTGTCATAAACATTTTAAAAGGTCAAAGAGATTGTAACAATTTTGCTAAAGAGATAAATGGTCAAATAAAACATTGAATTGTTAATTCCCAGGTGACAAAAAGCTGCATGAATCAGATCAATAAGAAGACATACAGAACGAATTCTGGGATAAAGGGCGGGTCAACCTTGAAGTGTTAATAACTTGCTCCTATTATTTTGCTCTGGCACATCATGTGTTCTAGCAGGTAACATTGCTGTTACTAGCAAATTAATGTCCACAGATTCACAGAAGTAACATCAGAGGTTATTGAAACAAAAAGTTTTGAAAGGACTTAGCTCTATTAACACAAGGAAAAACAGTGAGTTTATAAAAGACAGGTAACAGCAGTCTTACTACTATTTTAACGTGTTAGTCAACTGCTGGATAGGGCACACTCTCTCTCTCTGGAGATTTTCTCTTTTCAGCCTTGTTCTTAATGCCTGGGCTTTTATTAAACAGTAACTGTCAAAACCACACAGCCTTATTTGAGTTAAGAGAATTGTAAGAAATCAGTACATTAGATGAAAACCGAATATGTTGAAGCAGATATTCAGCTGTTCTGTACTGCTAAAGGTGTTGTTATAGCCTAAAGTCTGCCCCACAGAATGCATTAGTGTTTGTGGAAGGTCAGATATAGAAATCAGCATCCTTGGCAGATAGGTCTTTGTCAAAGAGAAGGGAGATCCTTTTTTCATCTTTCTGAAGTAGATAATGGTGTAACCATTATGTTCAGCACTTCTGTCTGCTGAAAAGAGCATTTTGTAACTATAGCTACTTCAGAAATTAGTCCTCCTTTTATTGGGAAAATCATGCTTTTCTGTCCATACTGACCATTCAACTCAATAAAGTGCAAGTTTGGAATTGAAAATGTACAATTGACACTCAAGATTGACTAAATTTGAATAAAAGGTTCATCAGGTCAAACTAGGGGATATGGAGGAGGGACTTACAAAATTGTTAGAAGACACCTGTCTATTTTCTCTAGTCCACCCCATTCAATGTGATACTAGTTGGGCTACAATGAAAGTCAGATGAAATAGACTTTGTTATGAAAACTACACTCATCCAATTTCATTACTACCTTTAGATGAGATGACTAATATTTTTTTCAAATTGTTAAAATTTCCTTTCCATCTTATTCATAAAATACCAATAGGGAGCATGTAAGTGCCAAGTATGTCACTTGAAACTGTATATTGAATGATTGCTGTCCAGAAACTGGCTCTTATTTACCAGTGAAGTAGAATAGGCTCCTATTTTCAGCTTATTTTTAGAAAAATATTAAGGAGAATTTCAGGCTGTTGGAAGGAGACCACCTGAAGAAGTCTCTTCTCAAAACTATTCAATTTTTTAGACCCTTCCAGAGAAGATTACAAGATTAAAAGTTATATGCAAAGAAAATTATGTCACCATTATTTAAGGACATTTTTGAGTAAAAGAGACACTTTTCCTAAAGAAGATTAAGCAACTCATGGAAGACAAAGCGCAAAAAAAATGTAAAAGTCTATCAGAAATAAGTAACTCCTGATATGCAGTGAAAAATACCTACCAGTATCCGTGGGAAGGAACTGAGGAACTCAAACTATTCCAAAGCATTATGCAGTGGTATAAAATATAAACAACAATGTCTATATTGATCCCACTGGACACTTGAAGGCAAATGAACATTTGAAAGGTCAGTAATTTTACTTCTGCCAAATTGGTTGCTAATAATTTGCATAAGACTGAAAGTAAAATATCAGTGTAAATTCCCTCAGTCATATGTAAATCTAATCACCCCATACCTCTAACAGCAATCTTATGTCATCTGGCATGAAAAATGTAAAGAAAGTGCACAATCCCATAAAACACACTGGACTAAGTGATACATATAATACAAGAAGATACTACATGACAAACATCTATTTTATGTGCTTTATAAATGCTATGAAAACATATTTGACAGCAAATTTTAAGGTTCTGTTAACTACTCATTAAATGATTTTATAAATGAAGATAAACTCTCCTTTTCTAGTGCACTTCAGAAATATTTGTTGGGATTTATGCAGACTGCAATCTAAAAGGATTTTTAAAATTTGTTTTAACATTTAAACAAAAATTGACTCAACCAGTTTCCAACTCAACTCAGAGATATGACTTTAGCTTTAAAAAGAGAAAGACACATTAGTGTATTTTTCCAGAAAAGATATTATCACTTTGTGTCTTCTAAAAACATCACTTGTTATATATAGCATGAGGCCTCAAGGCTAACTCAATCAATGGCAGTTATGCCACTAAAATTAATGGCTATGGGATCAGGACTTAGGTTAGGTTTTCCTAGAGTATTTAAAATTTAAAGAGGAGCCTAAGAGACTTCCACAATTCCAATATAATAGTAATAAATAATAACCACTAAATGTGTCTGTCCAACATGGGGAAGGAGATCTGGCAACAGTAACATAATTCAAACTAATGTTAAAGCAGTATGTCTCATGAAATCAACTGACATCCTCTGAAGATACAGGAAAAGCACAAAGTGACATGAAGTAACATCCTACCCCTCAGCAGCTCCTAAGGGTTTTATAAGCATTTCAGCAGAAATCCTGGTGCTTTCCAGCCCTATTCTTCCACAACTCAGGTACCAGGAAGCTGCCCTGATCCACAATTTTTCCATTGCCATCATCTCCTTCACCATCCTTTTTTATGAAGGTGGGAAAAAAAGATTGATGAAAAACAATACACTGGCACCTATTGGAATCTGTGCTGCAAACTGCACTGTCCTTCAAGGAAACATGACACACAGAGCAACTATTGCATGGACCTTCCTCAGTCCACAACCCCTAAGAAATGAAAAGATTCAACACTGACAGCCTAGGGGTTAGCAGGATATGAGAGCTTCTCAGTAACACGCCCCTCCACTGCAAAATTACAGGCATGCTTCACTGCCTTTTGCACCCCAGGGTAAAGGAGAGAATGTGAAGTCCAAAACTACCTTTGCTCTTATGTTGCTGTTATTGTAAAGACAGCCATGTTATGGTCTGTGGATTTCTGGCCAGCATGAAGGCCTACAAAGAAGGAAAGGTTTCTTTAAGTTGCCTTAAATGGCAAGGCAATTTAAGGACAGGCCACTGTTGAAGAAAGAGTCCATTACGGTGGTAGTCTATAGGGCTACTTTCATACACCTAGTTACAATACAGATCTGTTTAGCTGTTATTAAGGATTCTATTTCATCTGTCTCCCTTCTAATTTTGATCACTTGATTACATTTTATGACACTGGAAACATATAAATGGGGTGCTTCTACCCCATAACCATCCTAGCATCTCTATAAAGTACTACCATTTGGATGCAGTTGTTTGCTTTGTTTTGCATGAAATTATAGTTTTCAGATAGGCTAGACTTTCATTAGAAATTATGTGCTTTAACCTTATATTTGTAGGCTGACTCACTCTATATTAAACCAAAACTGACTGTGTCAAACCAATCATTTGAGCCAGCAAGTTTGTAACACACTATGGAGCAACAGCAGTATATAAAATTTTCTCACAAAGGAGAGAATAAGCTGGTTTTAAAATCAAACCTATTTACGAATTTTTAGTTAGTTCAGACATAATATTAGTTGCAATAGTATTTGTATCACTTGAGATACAAGATGGAATAAAAATATTCTGTGTTTCGCATGTCATCCTTTTTACCAACACAAGCCACTGGTTTAAATAACTATTTTAAATTAAAGTCTCTTTGGTCTGCCAAGAGAGGAAAATGAACTGCACTTCATACACACCTTCTAGTAATCCTGATGGAATATAAATGTTAGCTTATTAATGTAAATGCCACTTACTAAATATCCACAAAACACTAGATACCCCAGAGTGACTGCTACACTGGTTTAAATGCTTCAAAATATTAACGCAAATTTTTACAAGTTGAATAATGTGATACTCACAAAGTACAGTAACTTAACTAGAAAAGCTCTCCTTTCTCACAAATGCAGTCTGGCATGCTGAAGTGTAACTAATTCTCATGCAGTTTTATTAATTACATCAAAAGCATGTGATTTGACCTTATAACTGTGGTCATTTTAAGAAGAGAGAGACAACTGCTGTGAAAGTGCACATCTTATGCACTCACAGCTTTTCTTGTTCCATTAAAAAGCTCCTGTATCTCTCCTGGGACCCCACTGGCAGCAGATACAAACAGCACAAACCAGCAGGAGTATGCAAAGAACAGGTGCTCTGGCTTATTGCAGCTGTGGTGCCTGTGGAGGGGGGAAAAAAAGCTATTGCTTTTGCTCACCATCTCTGAAATAGCTATCTACCTGGAGATGTTTCATTTCTCTCTCACAATACATCTTTAAAAGCGGATCTTGTCAGATGTTATACTTTCTCACAGTTAAACAACTAGTAGGCTCTTTCTGGAAGAGACATGGCCTAAAGCACTTTTGTGATTAGACATACAATCCAGCATATAGTATATTTAATCAAAGATGTTCACGGCAAAAGGAAATACGTAAATGTAAATGTTGCTTAGCAAGCGATTGAAAAGAATAAGCCATAGGATCATACTCTAATCATAGTATCGCTGTGCTATCACAGCAGTATAACATGATTGGAAAACACACACTTTACACTCTATCACTTGGAAAAAATACAGATTGACGGTGAGATAACAACAACATATATAATTAACAACATCAGCTTTGAGTGGACATTTTTGGTAGCACATAGTTCACTGTCTGTATTGTGTTCTCTCTCCTTCCTTTCCTTTTCCGCTTTCCGTGTGCCCTGCCTGCTTTTCTACCGATCAGTGTTCACCCAGCACCAGGGACAAAGGGATTCAGCTCTGGTTTGTCCTTGTGTTTAGCACAACAAACACATGCAAGGAGAATGATAATAACTGCAGGAAGGAATCTGTAAAAATATGTACTTTACAAACGACCGCGATAGCCTCCTAATATTAGGCAAGCCGTGACATCACCATGTGCTATTGTTCAAATCATACGTAATAGTTGGCATCCAAAGACAACAACATCTGCAGGTACAACTGCCCACACATAAGCCCTTAAAGTCCTTTCTTTATGTAAGCTGCTTCTGACACACGGCACAACACTGTTTTGTAGACTACCTGCTTGTGCCCAAAGGGTACATTTTAATGACCCTTATCACAAGAAGAGACAAAGTGAACATCCGAGTCTTGAATCTTGCTGATCACCTCCCTGCCTGTGTTACCAGCTCGAGCGCTTGCCTGTGTGTTAGGCAAAATTGCGTGAGTATAAAATTGCAATGAGACCAGAATCAAACGCTCATTAGAATCGCACTGCTGACCTTTTAAAATGGCAATATAGAATGGCTGTGACTAAAGAAACTGTAAGGGGTCAATAAAATTGCATTAGAACTTTTTCAATCTATGCTCACAGTTAGCCACATATCTCTTCTGCTAAATAAACACAAATTGAAATAATGTGATGCCAGTCAGTAGAGGTAGAACAACGTAATACAGTAAAAGGAGACCTAAGCATGTTGTTTAAGATATTTAAGAGTTTCTGCCTCCTAAAATTCAGACGCTGAACAAAAATTCATGCGCAATTATGCACCCACTTTCTATGGTTGATTACAATCATTTCATATGAAAACTGAGCACTGCTGACACAAATGTCCAGCTGGAGTCACAGAGCCAGCTTCTCAGAGGCAAAACATCTCTTTCAGTTTATAAAATAGTGGGAGAAAAGACAAGAAAGCCACTAAATGACCACATTAGGAATGGCTGAGACATACAGGGTTGTGTTACTGGTCTGGAGCTAATATAGCTGACACTGCAGCGTCTAATACGAAATTACCTCAGTCCCACGGCTACTCTAAAAGACACAGGCTGGTAGACAACCACCTCAAAAATCAACAACATGAAACAATTTTCTACTTCTTTCTTCTAAGTATTAGCAACCACTGTGGTTCTTAAGAATTTGACTTTAAAATAGCAATTTGTGCACATAGGAGGTGTGGATACCTGGCTGCACCATGCAGACATGGCGACCACACTTGCAGAGCCGTACAGGTAACTGCAGATACATTTTCTCACATGGCCCTCAGCACTGGAAAATCAGAACATTTCTTGTGTTGTATTCTTATTTCCATGTGTGCACATATGTCTGTAACAACCCGCAAACCCCCATTTTTATGAATTTTAGTAACACATTAAAGAGAAATATTCATTTGTGTCTCTCAAGTTCCAGCAAATTTTGACCAAGTTCAGAACCAATGTAGGGCTGAATATAAACTAATGAGACATAAAAATGTCCCCTTGGTAATTCTTTTACAATGCAGCAGGGGGCTATTTCTTCTCTGCCAGCTACTCTTATTAAATGTCCATCAATGGGAAATTTGGAATATCCTTTAAGAGTGTTTCTTTAGCAAAACTGCTGAAACCTCTGAACTGTGCATCACTTCAAAACTCTTGCAAATACCATGGTTCATATAACTTAGTTTTTCAAAATCATCTTTTCAGTTCTGGGTTTCAGATTTTTTTCCCCACTTCCTGAGGCATGTTATGTACTTGTTTTTAAAATCTTTAGGAACACAGAATAATTTGTTTCCCTGCCCAGTGCCTACCGAGTTTTTTGGGAACAGCACGATTTCTTTAATGCTTCTCATTGAATTTCCCTACTTTCTTATTTAAGTGTAGAAAAGCAACTTCTATTCCGCACCCCTCTTAGCAGATTGTAGTAAAAGAGGAGAGAGGAAAAAAAAAACACACTAAAGCTCTGACAGATGGTACCCAGCGTTTGACTCATGCTGGGCTCAGCAGGACTTATCGTTTAGAAGGTTAGGACTGTCAAAAAGACTCTGCTTATCAAGTGAATAACAAAGTGTGGACTGCCAGACTGTTTCCTATAGAAAACTTGTATTTTACTTCTAATTCTCAGCTATCTTTCTGGTGCTTCCGAAACTTCTGAGGAGCAGATGTATGCTTTTCTATTTAAGAAACAACTTGGAAGCTGACATCCCGGGAGCAGCCGGCGGCACAGTAGGCCTGACTCTAGGAAGTTGTGCCCCCGTGCTAGTGTCAGCGCCGCGGTTTGGGGACCTCAGGGGGGATTTGAGAGCAAGGAGAGAACTCTTCCCTCCATTCGCCTTCTTTTGCAGTCAGTGAAAAATTAATCTTCTCTTAGATTACTGCCCCAGTCAGAGGATCGCTTTAGCAAAGTAATTGTGGTAAACTCTGAGCAAAGGCAGAAAGGTCTGAGCATAAAGCAGCATTTACCAGGCTTTTCTTTTTAAGTCATTTCCAAGCTCACATCAGTCAGCATCTATCCCAGTACAGAAGTATGTGAAGTGACTACAAATGTTAGTGAGCAGAGCTGAAAGCAATACTGAAGTCTGGAGAAATACAAATAAAAGGTTAACAGCTTGTACCCATGTTTACTGGTAAGTTTGGACTTTTAAATTTGGGGGTGAGGGGAGCTTGCTGGTAAATGTAGTGTTACTGTGGATATGTGGCAGGCGCTGTTATTAATCATTGCTATAGCACTGTAAATAGTCTTAATGCTTTCTTCCCGAAAATAATGTCAATTCATTTGTTAAACAAGAACATTGTTTTAGTCATAAAGTAAACTGGTACCAACAGTTAGCAGCTGCTCTTCAACAGTTAGAATTAATGAGATAGTAATTATACAGCAAAATACAACCTTTTTATTGCCAACACTCAAGCCTCTGTCATTGCCTTGTTTGCTTTTTATTCAGAACCGTGAAAAATGAAATTACTTAACTGAGTTTTGAAGTTTACAGAATATAATTAATTCAGTGTGGATTCATTGGTATGTCTGGATTCAAAGTTGTTTTATAAAAGACTTAAAACAAGTTTGGTGCTAAATGGGGAAGGGGGAGGAAACAATCCTGGTTTATAGTGATACAGTCACAGGCATGCAGACTAGTGTGACTACATACAGATTATTAATTTTGGTTACTCTGCTGCCAGATAACCTGCAGCAGAACAAGTGTGTGGTCAAAAACTATCTCATTATAATTATTTATTAATTAATATCACATTGATCTTAAGGTTAAGCCATAACCAATGTGATGCTCCTGAAGAATATAGCTCAGGGCATTTTGTATGAGGCAATCTGTGTTTCAGAATGTTTTTAATCTGGTTTGTGTATTAAAAACTTGCTTTGATTAAGGCAATGAACAATGAGGATGATTCTTTCATTCTTCTTTCAATCTTCACTGTAAGCAAAAATTCTGGCCTGAAATGTGGGTAATTTATTTAAGTGTTAATTTATTTAAGGCCCCCCCTCCCCCCCAAAAAAGGGAGGGGGGAATAGGCTGGGTGTACAACCTGTTGCTTTTCTCCCAACCTTACCTCACCTCAGATCAGGCTCCATTCTCCAATTCAACTGCCTGCTAACTTATTATGTAGAGATCATAACAGAAAACATATCTGTCAAAAAATTCAGTTTGATTCAGTTTTCATGCAGTTCAGTCATGAGCCCGAGTGAAGGAAATCATTAAGCAATACATTTCTGAAACATATGTAAAAAAATAAGCAGTGTTCTCACCCATCATTTCACGGCTTATATGATGTATCCATGGAGAAGCTGTGATTCCCATCCCCTTATTCAGCACAAACCCAAGGACCTACACAGCCATTTCAGGGAACAGGCAAATTTCCTTCTGTTACCTGGGCTCAATACACCAGGTATTGAGCTCCCCACAGCTCCCTGCAAAGTCTCCTCCAGGAGCTGACTGAAAATCCCTTAGGCTGTGTCGAATTGCTTTGTGCTCTGCACGGCACAAGGAGCCCTGGCCCAGGAGCTGTTTTCCTGCCCTTTCCCCTGTTCCAAGGCAGGTCCCAGAGAAGGACTTCACCAGAGAGTTAGGGCTCAGGGCAGGGACATGCTGTCCAGCCCTGCGGTTACTTACCAGATTTACCATTGAGTTTAATCCCGTGGACGTATACATGAGTTAATAATGTGTGACTCTCACTGCCATGAGATGTTCACCAAAAAGACTGAGCAACCTCTATACAAACTAGTATCTGTAGCAAAGATGTGATGTGGAACAGAGAGAAGACAAGTAGAGATACTTTCATGGGCAGATATAGGAGGGAACCTGGATTAAGTCTACAAATAAAACAAGAGTAGCATTGCCTACTTCATCTATACATGAATGCCCAAATGCCAAAACATCCATCACAAACTGAAAAATCAGTGTTTTAATAAAGAGCCACAAACACTACCAGTCTTAGAAAATGCCTAGTCGTATTCACACTTGCATTTCAGTAAATGAAGTACTGTTTTCAGCCAGGTATTAATATGATTTATTCGTTTTCTTCTGATGACATGACTCAGTCACAAGAAGCCTCTAATTCTTCACTGCTATGTATCTGTTGTAAATCTTTGGGAATTGCTCAGCTGCGAGCAGCAGAAACTTTGTCCTCACTCTCTCCAGATCTGCCTGGGTTACAGCTAAGGCACACAGCCCAGGGGTATCTAAGCTACAAGTTAGGTATGTGTTCTTTAACAAAGGGAGCAGATGGGCTGGCTTAGGAACACCTACGGAACATTTCTGTACCTTTGAGAAAACTATCTATAAAATGTGACATTAAATTAATTCCAGGAATGAGCCCCTGATACCAAAAAATAAAACAAAAAATTAATTATTAACTGTGATCCTGAGGACTTGAACCTGCCACTGGGTTGAGAGTTAACTTCATTAAAATCAGAACAGTTTCTTGTAGAAGCTCAGGAAGCTGTTTCATGCCTAGTTTAAAGCACATTGTACAAAATAGGTTGTCTGCTATTACACGGTACCTTTTTCAAAACAGACTTCACACTGCCAACGCAACAGAATAATTTCAGAATGTCTCAAAAAAAGGATAGAGTCAGATTTAATGACCGCTCACTCTTTTCAGAGAGATGAATACAAGCCTTTTATTACAAGCTTCACAGCATGTCATTTAAACATTATTTTTATTTATACCTTAATCAAAGTAAACATGCAAATAGCTTCTACAAATTTTATCAAACCAACAGGAGAGGGAGCTCTCTCTTCATCCCATCCAAGATTATGAACGGATTTTGCTGAACTTATTAAAATCTAACCACATTTTTATTCTATGTCACATGTTACTTCTTCTCATTCTTTTGTCCCAGAACTGTCTCCTCTTAACAAACAACTCTGTAACACGAAACATTCCTGCGGACCACAGAATATTTTTTTGGATGAATGCAGTATGTACATTTTTAAAGCACTTTTAATTTTGGTATAGGAAAAAATGAGAATGTAATTCCTATTTACAAAATTCTGCTTCCCTACTTACTGATACGCATACAAACGCATACTCTGCATGTGTGTATGCATCACAAGTATACTTCTATACTTTCCAACTTAAAATACCAAGCAAGTTATTTTTCCATTGTCACTATCCTTTACATGTTCACAGATAATTTTGTATTTATCCTGAGATCTATCAGATAAACCTAAGAATTCAGGTAGATCCAAGTGCATTTTTAAGATAAATAACTGAAAAATCAAATTCAAAAGAAATACATATAGGCAAACAAACCACAGCTAAAATAAACCCAAGACAAAAGAAAGTCACAGTAATCTTAATGTCTGCATGTTCTCACTGTGTTTATTTGAAATCTTCTTATTGGAATGTGGTCTTAATTCACATTCCGAAAACAAAATTTTGACAGCAGAAATGCTTGTATCTGCATCTGGATATAATGCTAAAAATCAAACTGTGAGTTACATCTGTCTCGTAAAGGCTATATAATAAGATTTACTTAATCCATTTGAAAGGAAAAAAATGTTTTTGTCCCCCAATTTGTTGCGACATCTGAAAGTTCATGAGGTTATGACCCCTCTTTAAGAAAGCATCTTCTACCACCTGCAAATACCCTAGGAAAGCTGTTTGAAACAATAAAACACGTGCTAGTTAACCGTTACCAGGGAAACAGTTATGCTTCAGCAATGGGAGGTTTCAGCCCCACAGTGGCTTTGTCTAAAGAAGACATGGCCCAGCTGTTACCAAATAACCATTGTTGTAGATCATCGGGAAATAACAGTCAGTGCACCAGCTAAGCCCTATGGAAGTTTCTATTTTCGTCGCCGCCAGAGGTACATCTGAGTAAAATGACAGAAGAACAGGCATTTTACAACAGAAACCGAAATATGACAATAGTAAAGATACTAAAACCAACCCATCAATAGTGACTTGTCATTAAATGCATACAAATCTGTCGCCTTTTGCACTTTTAGGATGATGATTTTTCTAATGCAATACCCTCAAGTCACTAGGTGGCAAATACTAATGTTATTAATTAACTATAAGATCAGAAAGTTTCAGAGCCTGAGGATGAAGTTATTCTTTGTGCTTACAAGTGAATCAGCATACAAAGCCAATTTTTTTTTCTTACATCAAAGGGATACAAAGGGATGCAGCAACAGATTAGTCTCCCGGCTCATTATAATTTTTTTCACAGATGCACAATAGTTAATTTCACTGTCTTGAAACATGGCATCATAGTTTTCAGTCAAAATTTTCATTTCCCTTTAAAATGGGATTTGGCTGACTGTACTCACTAGTTTGTAGAAGAGACTGAATAATTTAACAGGGGTGTTTTGCAGGTTTTGTCAGTTGGGTTTTGTCTGATTATTTGTTTTAAACAGGGAGAGTCAAATCCTAGATCCCAGGCAGTCAGTGCAAAGCTCTCAATAACAGCAACAGAAGCAAGGTTTTATTCTGGTATTTAGGAGAGTTTTTCCCTCTTAAATATTTATTCATTTGCTCACTCTACAAAAATTATGACTGGCTATATTACAAGCTGCTCTACTGAAAGGAACCACAGAGCAGGTATGATGCACCTCCGCTAATTGTGCAAAGCCTCCCTAGCAGCTGTCAGAATGGGCAGCACACGTGCAGGGACAGAACAGATAGGACAAGCTAACTAATAGGCTGAACGCAAAGAATAAACACGTAAAAGTCACAGTGAAACCGAGATGTTCCATAACCTCAATTTCTTTTTACAAAATACAAGCTGATTTCTCTGATACTGAAGGGTGTGGTGAGGGGAAAATGTGGCTCTCCATGTTCATTTCTACTTTCCTAGGGCTCCACTAGCATTACAAAAAATGAGGAGAATGAGTTGTTCTCTAGAAAGAACCTTTTCAACCTCTCCCGATAATCTGCTTAGCAAGGACACAAGCTGTTTTTCATTTGTTTATACTGTAAAAGCAGTCACTGTGAGTCACATCTTATTGAGACTTTTTTTCATGGATTTTTCAAGAATTTGGTACAAAACATCCTTTCACTTCCAAAAGACAAAGGGAAATAAATAGTGGTCTTTAGTCTCCGTCTAAAGCACATTAAAAATTTTTCACAGCAAAAGACTCCAAATATCTGTTCCTCATCCTTCAAATTCTTTGGATCACTTAGCATTGGCAAAAACAAATCTCTTAAAATGAAAGCTCCGCACCAGAACTGAGTAAATTAATCTGAGGTTTTTATAGCCTTCTTTGCTGCTCACAAAAAGAGTATTAAAGTAGGTTAAAGTAGGGTTTTTTTCTTTTTTATTTCTTGTGCTTACTGTTTGGAATTAGCATAAGTGTTAGAAACTATACAGTCCACGATTAATGTCCTCTCATTTGTTTGTGTTTTTTTCATTTTTTAAACACCCGCACTGTACAAGTCTATTCATAATCTGTGCCTCAAAGAACACACAATTTAAATGTAAAAATGCACAACAAGACATAACAAGCGAGAGAATCATAAACGAGGCAAGAATTACATCAACTGAAGGGGAGAGAAGGGTAGTACCAAAGAACCTCCATGTTGCTGCAGCAGTCAAAGGGGTGGTGATGATGACTGGATGAGAGACTAAAAATTTTCTCTCCTTTCTTTCCCAACACCAACACTAGACAAAAAAGGGACAGAGAGAAAAGCTTACAGAAAAGAAATCACTGCCATTTGATTACAACCGGAATGTATGCGTAGAAAGAAAGGGGAAAATTACAGTTGCTCTAGTAGAGACAAAAAAAAAAAAACATAGTAGAGTCAGGGGCAAGAAGTATTAATTCACTGAAATTTAGAGGAAAGGTGGTTTCAGTTTCAGCTAGATCAAGTCCCGGGTGGTTGTGAGGCATCCAAAATGCAACCTTTGGAAGACAGGGATCCACACAGACTGTGAATATAGAGTATCTCGGAACCAAACAATAGTTTAATTATTATCAATATAGTTATCTAGTCTTCTTGAAAACTTCTAAGGAGTTACATTTGGTCTTTCAACAACAGAACCTTCTTCAACATCTTATTCGAAATTCAGTTTAAAATATGACATGGACTAGTAGAAAGAAAGTATTTCTCTCTCTTCTTCAACCTGGATAAAAGTCGCAGACTGGGAAATCTCTGCAGGCAAATGTGATGTCTTTATAGCAATCTCACAATTACCTGTAGAGATTCTACAATCTGGCATCTTCGTACACAGTAATTATAAAGTATACAGTTCTTCATCTTCTGCACCTCTGCTGAGTTGAGCTGAATTAAATCCAAATTGCCTAAATAGCATGTAGCTGACTGTAAGCTTTTTTCTTAATAACTTTCATGAGCCAAAAATTGAAAACAAAAGCATTAAAACTACATAAATTAACCCACTGGACACTGGAAAACTACTGTTAACATCTGTATACTAAAGGACAAAGTTATTATAAGTTATATTTCAACTATGAGGGCTTAATATTCCATTAATAGACTACACCTACTGTTAACTGAACCTGAATCACAACTGGGTTTTCATGGGTGATTAGTTCACGCAGTGCTGGATGAGTTCAGCTTTTTTAAAATTATGATGCTTTGAAGAGCTGTTTGGTTGATGAATGTTCTAAAATCAAGCTTTGGACACAGTGGCAGCAAGAATAAGTCACTTTGAAAGAAACATCTCTTTTTCAGATCAGAGAATACCTAGCGATGCAGGCCTTCACGAATGGAAAAAAGTAACTTTTTTTTTCTCTCACTTAAAATGCTTCTAGAACTATCTGATATTTGGGATGTTTTAGCTCATCTTACTTGAATGACATTCAACAGATTCATAGGTGGACAAATATTTATTAGGGCTCAGGAAGGCAGCAACTCTTAATGTTCTTGAAACATCAAGGCATCAATCCTGCTCAGAAATGCATTCCTAAAATCTGTATGCACAGAAATAATTCTATGCCATACCTACACACGGCCTTATTTTCATCATCATTCTCAGAAAGGTGATGACACTGTGAACTACACAGTGTAGCAACAGCAAGGGCATGCAGTTTTAAGAGGACAATACAGATAATACAAATAAAGCCCATGAGAAGCTGACTGCACACATATCCCCTCAGTGCTTCAGAGTTAACATAACATTGAACTGAATGGGCCCAGTTCACCTCCCCGTGACTGCGTACCAGAATTTGTGCCTACGTACTCCAGAAGATAGACCTCTGGAAAATGCATTCCACCTGAACAAAACTTACATAAAGTCTGGATAGGAGGACAACTTGGCATGAAAGGACATCAATGGTGATGCTGAGCTGATCAGGCAAGAAGACAGAAGCAAGCAGGATCACAATTTTTAT
Source organism: Pelecanoides urinatrix (assembly GCA_013400755.1). Lineage (NCBI taxonomy): Eukaryota > Metazoa > Chordata > Aves > Procellariiformes > Procellariidae > Pelecanoides > Pelecanoides urinatrix. The sequence continues at coordinate 13,973 of VZTQ01010705.1, read as the reverse complement.
CTGGGTTGCAAGTCAGATAAAGACTTCGACTTTCTCAGTTAATGCTATGCTAGAGGACTCTTATACAACACTTGTCACTCTGAAGACCCATCATATCCACTTGCAATCCTGCTGAGAAGTCAAATATCTATGTGGGCTGTAAGGATGTCACTTAGGTTTCACCTCAGCTACTGTGGGCATCGGGGAAACCAAACTGCCTCTTCCTCTCACCTTGCTGCTTTGCTACTAGCTCCAGGGGAAGGGAGCAGTGGAGAACACTTTGCTGTTTTCAAGTGCAGGGGCACTCTTCCAGGAGAAGGGCACATAAAGCAAATACTACCTAGGCAGAAGAACAGGCAAGAGCACGACATCGAGGCAGGGAAAAGGAATGGTTTGAGCTCTCATTGCAAAAGTCCACAAAATCCAGCAGCTCTGCTCCACCCTTATTGAAAAGGATCAGTTGGATGTTTTTTAATTCCAAAGCAATTCCCACACTTTTTTAATTACTTCCTCATTTTACATCTCCTCTGTTCTCCCTGTTTACAAGAGATATATACTTAGTCTGCACAACAGCCTTGCTATGTGACTTTCCAGTTCCCAGCACTTCGCAGCAAACCACTATTCTTCCAGTAGAGTTACCACCTTTATTCTAGATTGGAAGTTACATAAAGAGTGAAATAAAGGTATAAGTTTAATCTATTCTTCTCAAACAAGTGTTAATTGACAAATGATGAGGGCAAGCATGTGCAACTACCAAGATTAGGGCTGATAATTGTGCATGCAGGTACAATTGGCATGTCAGCATCTGCAAATAAAAATTGTGGTGATATCCTAATGACTCAAAACAATGGCAAAGCCCCATTCATTTCAATATCATGATTGTTTCAACACAAGCCTTAAATATTACTTCTGGGACTGGAGGCAGAATTGCAATTGGAACGAACACATTTTCCCCAATCAGACTCTTATAAATTATCCTTACTTTTATTAAAGCCAACTTGTTCTTGTCTACTGTGTCTTCACAGAGACTGTTTTAATAAGCCATAAAATACGCTGTGCAATAAAAACATCAGTTACCTTGTATGATTTTTTAAAAAATTATGTGAATATTCCACTCTAATATTTTAAATCCATCTTCAATTACTTAGTCAGCCCAAGCCCTGTAGAGATATCAATATGGTGCCATACATTTCCAAAAATGTTGTTGTTGAATAATATGCAACCTGCCCATCCATTTAGATTCATAAAGAAATGCATCAAAGAGAAGCTATGCTGGCAAATCCAGCCCTGAGAAAGAAACCAAAGCTTCACTCCAAGAACTGACTCAAATCTATGCTAGAATCACTGCAGGCTAATCTAAAATTTTACTCCCTTGATTATTTTCCTATGAAATTTTTTGTTACTCTTCTGACTAAGAGGCTCTTTCGGGTCACCTTGTATGTTTTAACTTGCTGACATCATTCTAAATATTTCTTATCTTGTCACACTGCCAGAACTGCCTATGCTTTCACACCTCTAACTTCAGAATGCTGCCATTGTATTAACTAAAATATCACGCATGAAAGAGAAAAGCAAATTTTTCTGCAAGTTTCAAGATCTTATCATAAAACTGGAGTAATTACGCCAATGCCAAAAATATGCACTTACTATTTTTTGGATAAAATATGGGTCCCAGTGAAATCAATACAAGTTTTTGCATTATTCTCTGTGGGATTTCTCCAGAACCTTTCATCCTTACTGTAATGACATATTTCCATCTACCCATTTATTAGCAAGTATTTTTAAACAAGACATAAAAATTTGTCACCCAGCATTAAAGCTAGGGAGCTAGTTTGAACCTATCATACTGGAATAGTGGAAAATTAAATAGCACATACTAAAAAATCCCTTTATACAAAAAAAGAAAGTTCTTAAACACTTGCGACCAGTGAGGGTAACATGCAAACTGTTAACACAACTCTTCTGCAGCTGCACCAAGTCAGCATTATGACAGCTGCCAGCAACTGCTAGAGATCTCTTTTCCTGTAGAGCTTCCCAGGTTCCAAGTGCTAACCTAAGACAATCTATTATTTATCGAATTTTTTTTTTAAAAGTCTGATTCTTTACTTTTTGCAACATGTAGAACTGAACCATCACCTACTATTTATCCAACTCTGAATGTAAGCAAAACCTTCATTACGTCTGACCTTTCCATTAGACATTTTCACTATAAATTACAGTATGAAAAATACTGAGGCTTGATTGTTTGATCTTTGAGCTGGAAGTTCCAAACTCTTTTTTAATCAGTCTTACACTCATTTCATAATCTTATTACATCCATGTAAAAAAAAAAAAAAAAAAAGAAAAAGCTATGTCAAAATATCATGAAGGTTGAAAGTCAAGGAATGAAAAATTAGAAAATGCCAGAACTAAGGTTGCCTGTGTGTGATTATTCTGTCCCCTCTGTGCCTTTGCGGTGCAAGATAGATTTTAAATTACAGGATTACATGCGTTAGAGCAAGATTAACTTTTTTTTACCATAAGGTTTTTATGCACCATAAAAAAGGGAAAGGTAGTCCAAATCTTTCAGAAACGTGGAACATCTTCTCACTCATAGAGAAGCTAGGAGGGAGAAATTGGAAAACGGATGTTTACCCTGTGAAATACATCTAACCTATGCAGGTACCTTCTGTGTGTAATATTCATCTCTATCTATTTACACCATGTTGTAGTAATGCTTGCCTAAATTCCTACCTAGAAATGGCCTCCTCCTGCTCCTTTGGAGCCTTTCCTTCCACAGAGGTTCTACAAACATACATTTGGATGCCTAAATTGCTCAAATTTAAAAAATTGCAATCTAACAGCCATCCTCCAACCCTGGCCATTTGACTAGGATTTCAGTGCCGTGTCAAAATTGCATTTGCATGATAGCTAGCACTGCATAAAGGGATGGCAGCAAGAAAAAGGTGCAGGCCAAAAGTGATCGAGCAACAAGAAGAGTTACAAGAATTTTCCCCACATGGTTTTAACTCTTTTGTTACCAATGGGAAACAGTTTAAGTACTACAAAAGAAACACAAAGAAATCCAAATTCTCAGTAGTATTGTGTTTAGTAGCATCCCATACAAGAATCAACAGAAGAGATATGCCTTCTGGCTCTTGTGCCTTCTCCTTTAGCCCCAAGTTTTCCTCCACTTTCACAGATATGCAACAGATGAGAAAGTCTGGTCATGTCTGTATTTGTCTGGAGCTTTGTTTGGGCCTTTCTGTATCACCTGATGCCTTCTTTTGTCCAGCAAATACTGTTGAACTGGCTGAGCAAACATAATCAGACCACCTGCCAAGCCTGCCTCTGGTTTGTTCCAGTAGAAGGCTGGTTTTTCTGAGGATTTTCTGAGTCGCTCCCCTGCCAGTATGCTCCAAGGCTGCACTATGCACAGGATTTCTCCCAGAGAAAAATCAACAGCTTTACATCAGTGATGGTACAGGCTGTATTCTGTGGGCCTCACGGTTTTAATATGCAAGGTAAGGAAAGTGGCCCAACCTTGCAAGAACATCTGATCCAAACACACACTGGAGGGCTCGCGCAGGGTAGATTTCACCATGAATTTCAGCAGGAATTGCCTGCAGCCCCGCAACCTGCCCCTCTGTCAGCCGGAGGCTTCCTGCCTCTCCATCACGCCACAGAGGAGCAGCCCCAGAGAACCCCATGGAGTGGACGTGGTATGCCGGCATGGTGTCAGTGCTGCTGCTGTTACACCCGGCCTGCAGCCCTCCTAACGGAGAGTGCGATGCAGACCCCAGTGATATGCTGGGGTAGGGTGACACTAGTTTTCTTTACAATACTATGAGCAGAATATTGCCCATAGAACTAGCAGGCAAAAAAGTAGTTGGCTCTCCTTGCTACAGTGTTCTGCTGTTGCAGCAAATTACGATGAACCATAAAGTGAACGATCTTGCCTACCATCTCCTGTAGGTAATTAGCTCTATGAAAGAAGCTTATATTTTACTTCACCCTTCACAAAACTTTCTTACAGCTTTTTTTCAGAACAATCTCTCAATATCTACTTTTCTTCTTATAATTTCATCAAATGCCTCCACTACATCCAACTTCTTCTTTGATTCTTGTCTGTTCTTGTGTGCAGTTCTAGCATTTTATTTCTAAACGTAGGAGATTTACTGACAGAGTTCCATAATGACCGAACACAAAAGCAGGATTTGGTTATAGTTCTCTGCTCAGATGTGCCACCCTGGTTTGAAAGCACTGATCAGTAGAGTTACAGGAGCATAAAAGGAGGTAAGTGTAAGGAGCTGAAGAAACATGCACATCATTTTTAGATGGTTTACATAAATGTTTTTTAATCAGCAGTTAGAGAGTTCCCTTGAATTTATATTTTATTGTATTCCTTATTATACACGAGAAGCCAAATAAGCAAAGGCTGAACCAGAAAGAACAAGTCTGCTTTATCAGTTTACATGCAGATTGGGGCATGCCAAAGATCACGGAATAAACTAGGTCTCAGTTCAACAAATGGAGTTGCTTAATAATACTTCTCTCAGAGAAGATGCACAGAGACCCTAAATGTTTTAATGACAGATCTTCACAGTACCAGGTGTTCTCTGTGGAATTATGCCATTTTTTCTTGTGTAGGACATTCGGGGAAGAAACTTAGCTGACATGAATCAACTTGCAGGCCTAACCTGGATGGCTGTGAATTGGCTTAATCTCAGCTGGCAACTGTGAGCAGTTAATAACTCTCTCACAGTGGTATCTGGGATTATGCTAAACACAGCAATTTCTTTGCTCTAATGGATTAGTAGACCTGCACGGCACCTAAATTACAGAACCAAGAGATACTGTTGTACTACACAAAATCCAAACACACCACGCACACAAGATTAACTTTGTGTCTTATTCAAACCATTAAGTACACTAAACTCCAGACCTTGCCTTGGTAACTCCTACCCTTCCCAGCTTTAATGTTGCAGCATCCTACAGCAGCAGAATAATCTCTGCGTTAACCGGGTTAACAAATTTTTTCTGACATCACATCTCATTTCAATCCCACTGAAAATGTTATTTGTAAAAATACCTTCTAAAAACATTGGTCTAGCACCAAACTGTACGGCAGATGATGGCTTTTCTGTGTTTAATCCTTCGCATCTGAGTTTTTTAAGATAAACAAAGTTCTGTGCCCAGACTTTTCACTTCATCCCTGTCTTGTCACAAGTTCAAAGATTAGTGTTCCATCACAACCACCATCTATGCTGAATTTTCCATTATCCAAAACAATTGCAATCAATTTTTCCCACGTTTATGACCTTGGTAATATCCCAACTCAAACCAGTCAGGATTCTTGTAACTTTTTTAAAGTTGAAGTTCACATGCTAGAGAGGAACAAAAGATTACCTAACCATTTCAAGAAATACAGCTATCATATCTATGTCCATATTTATGGTACCAAGCATTAATGCAATGTTTGGAAAATGAGGTGTACAATCTACCTTTATGTAGTTCTCATTTAGCTCTTAATTACCTTTAAAATGTAATTAGAGATACCATTATAAATAAGCAAATTAAAGCATTATCTTCTGTCTTTAATTCAACCACATTAATTTAATCATCACAGTTTCATGATAAAGTCATCACTGACTCTGGTTAGATATCAAAAATCATTAGAGTTAGCTAGCTACCAGGTAATCAAACACAAATCCTGTGATGATGAAGCATATATTCAGTATTATGGAAAGTGAAGATCCTCCTTGCTACCAAATGCCACTCACATATAATTTTCCTAAGCTGTCAAACAAACATCTCAGCTCCTTAGCCATAATTATAATATTGTTATTCACATTTGCAGTGCTTGCAAATTCATTACCTACAGACCAATCCAAAGATGCAGAAATCAATGCAAGGTTCCCATTAACATTAGATGGCTTTAGATCAGCCTATGGATACCCAGCAGAAAGGAATATTATATATAGCCAGTGCTCATAGTTATATTCATTTCACCACAGTTTTATGGCTGAAAGCTCCAGATGGTCAATCCTTAGAGATATCTCCCTAAGTTTTATTTACGTGTGAGATTCCAGGGACCATCTGTAGTCTGCCAAAAACTATTCTTGTCACACTAAGGATCAAAGGAACCTGATAAAAGATGGCTCACTCCGATGTACAGAAGTTGGTGCTCAGCAAAAACAAGTTCTTTTTAGTCCTGCAAAATTTTAGAAGAAAATCATTCTGAGATAAAAGTGCACTATCTGAAACAGCCCTGGTGAAGTGAAGCTATTTCTACCTCAGTAGCTGCTAACAAAGGTACCTCTGATGTAAAAGTGTAGTTTGTCCATGATGTTTATATGGACTTAGTTACCACTCTCATTAGTCACCAGATGTCACCTGACATGGTTTGTTTTCCCCTGGAAAATGTTCTTTAAATTCCCCTATTCACTGTAAGCATTTTCCTTGCCCACCCAAAGTTCAAGTTAATGAAAATATCTTGATCACTGTGGGACACAGGCTGCAGAATATTTTAATGGACAGACCTAGTACACTGCATTTCATTTGTGCCATGGAAGCAGTAACAAAATGAGTTACCAGAGTATATATGGCTTGCAAAAAATGCTGTAGAATTTCTAAAGATCAGCATGTGCTCCAGTCATACACCTGCAGCTAGAGCTATGGACTGACACTCTTAGGAGTTGACATGAACAGATTGTAATCTGAAGATTCATTTCAGGTTCATTTTGCTGATTCTTACAAAAAATGTATTTGGAGGTATGAGAAAAAAATAACAAAATATTCGCTGGCTAAACATGGGTTTTGGTCAAATGTTTGAATACTGTTCAATCAGGTCTAATTTTCAGCCTTGAAACTCAGGAGACACTGATTTGAATTAAAAACTTTATTTTTAAATACATCTTAGAACTGATTTATGGTGTCACTAAGCACAAGACCTGCTCTGAGCTGGACAGAATGGGAACAGCTGGCAGATCAGAGACACAGAGACAATGTTGATGCATCAGCCTCTGCTGTGGCACATTACAGGGAGTTCTAACCCAAATCTCCCCATCCATGCATAACAGTTGAAACAGTGCTCTGCCCAGGCCATGCACAGCTTTCCTCCTCCAGCTCATCTCAGCAATGTGAGCAGGCACTGAACCTCAGTCTGCTGGTCAGACATACCCAGGGCAGCTCTGTGGAGGAGAGCGACTTAATTTCAGTAGTTACAGTCAGACACATTCCAGATTATTTCTTTTTAGGCCTGTACCAGAAATAAAAAACCCAACTATCTCCAAAATCATTGACTGCATTCTTGTAAACAGAAGTGGGTGAAAGCAGAAATCTTGATGTCTGAGGGCTGTGATGACCATATTCTGCTTATGTTTTGTGTGTTACTTGCTCTGAGTACAGTAAGATCTACAGCAAATGGACAGACATACCTAGCACATAGTCATCCAGTGGAAATATAGAGGCTAACTATCAAGATTCAGGTCTGAAACCAGATTATTCCTTTCAAATGTAGTGTTCTTTCTAGATCCAGAAAATGTGTGAGAAATAGGATAGTAACATTAGGTCTGTAGTTCCCATTGCCAAAATGCTGCATACAGCAAGCACATACACGCTGGCATAAAGTTATAGTTTCTCATGAATCCCACAATTCAAACACTTACTGAATTTGCAGACTCACCCTGCTGCAAGCCTACATCATTTCCTGTATTTTTGAGAAGGATAATGCTTGCTAACTTGTGTTAAACTATTCAACCAACAAATAACAGTTCTGGATAAAGTAAAACTTGTATAAGGTGTATAATGCTCTCTACCAGTGCTATCTAGAGTGATTCTTGGTAATATTTATTCTTAGTAATTCTTAGATGAAAGAAAGGTATAAATTTCCTAAAAAACTGAGTGGTGCAATTAAGCAGTTTTCTTTTCTTCCTAGTACACTGGCCTTGTTCAGCCTCAACATTTGAAGTTTAAAATGAAAAAAAAAAAGACATTAAATGGGAACACTGCAATTGAAAAAAATTAGGACTTAACCAAAACCACTGCAGAGGTTTTGATGTCGCAGATACTGCATCAGGAACTGATTGGATAATAATCAGTCACCATCAGTTCCTAATGCATTGCCTTCAGCATCTAAACAAGCATCTGTGAGTTTCTAACATGAATAGCTGCAATATTGTAACGATGACATATGTGCTAAATGCCCACCTACCAAAAACCAGACAGCTCTTTCACAAAAACACAGTATTACCTTTAGAGAGAAATCTGAAGGTATTAGTGCTGTTCAGTGGGACACCTCACTCCCTCCCAGATTAGGGCAGTGCAATTAGAACTGGATTGGGAGAAAAAATTGAAGGAAAAGAGGACTGTTCTTGCCTGAGGTTGTTACCTCAACAGTGTATTTCTCTTCATAAAAGATTTACAAGACATACCTAAAATATAAAGATAGTGATAATGACAATAGTCACTTATATTGTACCTTATTTCAAAATACTGCAACACTATTTACAATCTGTTTTGTATTATTATAATATACGCACAAAAAATATGCATACTGGTTATATGTATGTATCTGTGAGATCAAATGAAAAAGTAGAGAGAGAGGAACCTTTTCTTCGCTGATTAAATAGAAGCCACACTGAACTGGAACACAGCAAAGGACAGCATATAAGGTTAATACACAACAATTCACTCAGGAACTGAATGAAGTATATCCAATTTTAATAGTGTATGACATCCGGGTAAGTAGAAGGCCGCTTATAAAATATTAATTTGACAGATCTTTGTGGGTTCTTGCATCTCCAAAAGCAATCTGAGCTTTGATTTAGACCTCACCTGAAGAACACAGCCCTCACCAACAGAATTTCTATTAATACCACAATTTCTCAGCTGAGCATTGGCTCAGAGCAAAGCATCTGGACCCTCCGGTACATCTGTGGATACGTTGGAGGTCTCATATCTCTATTATGAGCATATCTCATCCTATATGAATTTGTGATCACCAGTCTACAGCAGAAATCTGTATAAACTGAAGCAGGAAGATGTACAGCAGGATATCAAAACTATCAGTGAACTTAGTTGGATTAATTTCTCAGAAGGATAACCTGGCAAATCTTACCTGCACTCTGACAGAAAGAACATCACCTCCACAGTTCTCTGAGGGGAAAGTGGATGGCTAAGAACTTAATTATGATATAACAGAGTCAACTGACATTGTTTTATTCATTATTCTTATTCAGACCTCTTATTCAGAACCTTAAAAACTTTAAATGCAACCTCCTGGCCTCATGAGTTTTACCCATTTCATCTACATAGAGATTAGTGTGGCCACAAACTTTGAATAAGAACAGCGTTCTGGAACTCATCTCCATCCCTCAAACTGTAGGCATTTTTTTAACCAAAGATGTGTTTCATTATGTTACATTGGGAGGAAATCAAATCTATATTCAAATCCTCAATCCAGAATCCATGTATTCGCAGACAAGAAGAGCTGGCACAGGTCCACAGGTTAAATCCTCAGAGTGAACCATTCCACTGAGAAAGAAATTTGCATAGCACAAAAGCAGTCTAAAGGCGCCGATGTACATGCAGAGACATGGAGCACCTTCTAAAAGGCAGGAAACATGGCTTGTGGCAAGAGTAATTTTAGGAGTAAGACAAGAAGCCTGAGTAAGCAGATGTTGTCTGCAAGGTCAGAAAGGTAAGTGCCAGTTTCACAACGCTGCTGTTTATGCAGTGACACAGAACTTATTCCAGCCCCTCAGGGGAATCAACACCACCTGTGTTGGTTTGTATCTATGATCAGAATAAACTGTGAACTACAATCTCCTCCCTTCATGCAGATCCCAGATTCCTGCACATGGACATCCATGCTGTCTCCAGCTGGCAGTAAGGTTCTAAGGGAACAGTCTGAAGGAAATCAAAGTAGTTTCTTAGCCCTTTTTTTTCCCTTCTTGTGAAAATATTTCAAGACTTAGAAACACTGGCCTTTCACCTATTTTTTTGCTTTTGACTATCTTTTTTAAAACACTTGTATTCAAGGGGAAATATATCAAAGATCTTTATTTATTACATTTTTATTTTGACCTTTTCTAGTGCCAAAAACATATCCAACACATCATGCATGTGAATGGCATAGTTCCACAGGCCAGGCATACACAAAATGTGATGAGTAACTGCTGCAGAAAGGAGCTAGCAATAAAAGGATGAAATAATTAATAGTAATAACTAATAGTTATATATGTATTAAATATTTTATACAAGAGAAGAGAGAAGAGAGAAGAGAGAAGAGGTCCCATTCATTACACTCACTGATTCCACAAGCTCATACCTATTTCTGCAGGAGATACACTGACCTGGGCAGCTGGCAATGTGTAGACAAGGGAGCAGAAGTGATCCTACACCACACATATATGCAGAATTACATGACAGATACTGGTCTAAGCGCTGTGGCAATTTTAGCCAGCTTCCCCCCTGTCCATACACCAAACAGCACAGATTTATTTAAGAAATTAAAAAGAATTGAGCTCTCTGCAACTAGCACTGCTTGGTGCCACTTGTGCTCTGATCTTGTGGCATGCTGTTACAATCCTCTCTTCTCAAAGCCCAAGACTCTCATTTAGACAGAGGCCGTGCCAACCCTAACCAGTGAGAGTACATCCTTCTCAGAAATTATTACAGCCATAAAGCACACAGCTAGTTTTCTTAGTTCTATAGGAGCCATTTTACTTTTACTTTTATTTGGGCAATGGGTTTTTTTTCAGAACAAGCCTTAACCTTAAGCTTTTCTAAATGTGAATGCACTCTGTGAACTTCACAACTTTGTGGCTGTATATCCACAAAGAAGGGAATGAGGGGGAGAGAGAAAGGGAGAGAAAGGGAGAGAAAGGGAGAGAAAGGGAGAGAAAGGGAGAGCTCTTACAACAAAAGCTGCAAAACTTATCACTCCTTTTAGGCTGTATTTTAATTTACTAGACTTCAAGGTGACTATAGCCCTTGACAGTAGTTCTGAAGTGCTCTGAAACCTAGAGCTTTTTGGCCTGTTAGATACATCAAGTCACCTGTGCAGTGCAACATGCAGTTATTTATACTCTAGACTTCCCAGTACTGGGGAGCGGGACTGGCAGATCTGGGCCTTTGTTTTGGACCCAATTAACCACTAAGGAATTAGCATGGTATTATAGGTACCTTCAGATCTTGATCAGCCTAAACAGAAATGCCGTGAGAGAGCAAATGGGTGGGAAGACTGAAGGGAGCTGATGTCATTGAGTTCACACTGTAATCTAATTCTAGATTATTTAGGCCTCCCATCTCTCATCCTCTTCTTCTCTTCCTGTTTCTAGGAAAGAAAATAGCCTCCACCCTGCTAATGATCCCTCAGGGGAGCCAGCGTCAAGAGGCAACACTTGCTGCAGCAGAGAAAAGCCACGGCTGCTGCTGTTGCTGCACACAGCATCAGGCTGAGTATCTGCAGCCTACAGACATCAACCAATCTAAGCAGCTAAGGAAGCCTCCCACCATGGGCAGTCAGCTGATTCAGGGAGGGAGGGGAACAGCTTTTCGGTGAAAACAAACCACTGAGCTTCTCAGAACCCCAATAATGTCTATGCATTCTCCAGAGAGGGTTTACAGAAAGGCACGAACAAACATACTCAAACAGAAAGATGCATAGTTGGATACATCATTTGAACATGACATTTCACAGCGAAAACATAAGGCAGAAGGCTTAAGAAAATCTTGCTCCACATCCCCACCATTGCTTTTTCATAACTTTTTTGCCTCCCTCCTCCCTCCTGAATGCTTATGGCCAGCTTCTGAGCTCCCTCACTGAAGCCGCTGGAAACAGGTAAGGAGGCAAAAAGGGACCATTTACTCTTCTTCCACTATTTTTTTTCCTCCCCTTTCACACTTCTGTCCCAGTTCAGCTACTGCCTAATAAGCCTGCAGTGACAGCCACAAAAAAAAGGCATTAACTGTATTTCTCCTCACTTACCTCTCACTGCCAAGAGAGTATCCAGTAATTCTTGCCCTGGGAAATCTTTGTCATCTCAGAGGGAAAGCAACCTTTCCATTACTTGCTCCCACTCCCTGATTCAGCCTCAGCCAGAGGACAGTGTGCAAATGCGATGCTGCACCAGGTTTGTTAACCACAGAGCACCACATTCATTTATAACAGGTATGACCTGGGAGAAAAATGATGAGGGAAGGAGGAGGAAGCATTTGATAAACCAGTAATTAAATATTAACATGTTGAATCTCCCACTCTGCTCTCACTGCTTTTGAAGGCAATAAAATCCAGACTGGTATTTCCTAGGAATCTCTATACATACAAAAAAAATTATCTGAGGCACACGTTCCCTACAATAAAAATTATCACAATCATGTCAGACCAAAGATCCATTTAATTCACCTGGCAGTAACTAAAACAAGGTGCAAAACCGGGGTAAACACAGTGGTACTTTCCCAAATGCTCTTCCAGGCTCCAATAATTTATGGCTCATGAACTCCCCAAGACATACGTTCCCATGCATTTAGTATCCCTAACAAATTTATTTTTCATGAACCTGTCCTGTATCCCCTCAAACCCACATAAGCTGCAGCTGAGGCAAGGAGTTCCACAGTTGAACTACGCACAGTCATGAAGAATCTCTTCTTTCTGTACCTCTGCTCACTAGAGCTTCCTTCAAGCTTTACCTTGTTTGAAAATCTGGCAGCTGAGTATGCATATGAAAAACAGTGGTTGCTCCTAAAAATTTGTGAAAATTTTACCACACTATTCCACAATTTCTGCTGGAAATGGGAGAAAGAACAAAGAAATGAAAAAACATAGGGGGAAAAAAAGCCTAGGCAATGAGGAAAGAAAAGAAGGTGACTGTGGTGAAAGCGGTCATTGTATCAAAAAAGAGAATCTGTAATTCCTACTTTAAGGACACAAAGAAGTCTTCCAGAGAAGTGTACACATCTTTTGAATTTCTGCCCAAGTATCTCAGCAAGTAGAAAGATGTTTTAAATGACAGGCCCCCCTCTCTCCTGACTGCATACTTGGAGATGTTTAGATGCCATATTTATTCCATCAGGCTCATGAAATAAGTTACACCCAAGAAATGTGCTCCAGAGATGCCCCTTTCAGACAGTAGGGTATGAGTAACTAGCACGGAGGTCTACGGTCTTCCCAGTTTTGGTTAATCCACCTCCCACTTGGACCATATCTCAGCACAGGGAAGGCGCACAAAGCTGTCCACCCTTTTAGATGACTCTACAGTCCTGATGGAGCAACAGCTTGGGGCACATGCTGCAGTTAGCCACCCACACACATAGGTTAACACACTTTTTGATGATTCATAAACCCAGATCTAACAGCAGAATCAAGCCTTTTGTTCATTATTTTGGAATGAAACTTCAGCTAACATTTTTTACAGATGACTGTCAAGGCAAAATCCTGGACTGAAGAGTCCTGCTTATCTAAAACTATTTTCTGCTACACCCTTTAAGGCAAAGTCATGTCTATTAAAAGAAATAAAGAAATTCCCAGAATCATAATCCTGGAACATTCAGCTGTGTACTGTACTCCATGCAGTCCATTATGTCTAGATTTTGCAGGGATCCTCTGTACAGCAAATGCTATTACTGTGCTACATAATCCCTACTCACTGTGGACTAGTTAAGGATGGATTTGTATAGTCTTAACTGCAAATTCTTCTGCTTTTGGGTGTTCTTGCTGAGTCTTTAATAACATAGCTTTGAAGTTTAATGACTCTCTTAACAGTTGCAACCATTATACTTGAGATATATTCAAGATGAGTAATAAGCTTGTAAAGTAGGAGTTAACTTTAATCAAAAAGGGAAAACATGAGGAAAGTTTTATTCATCAATAGGTTTGACAAAATTAACTTTAGTGTCATGCACATCAAGTCCAATTTTCAAATCACTGGAGATCTGCCCTCTCGCTCCTTCCAGCAAATTCTATTCAATCACTAATTATGAAAGAGAGGAAGAGTTGCCAATCAAAGGGG
>VZTQ01010704.1:50156-155384 GCA_013400755.1 Pelecanoides urinatrix | reverse complement strand
CGGGCGGCGGGGCGGAGGCGGCGGCCTCGAGGGCTGCTGAGGGGAGAGGCGGGCGGGGAGAGCTGAGGGAGGGAGCGGGAGCTGGGCTCAGCCCGGCCGCGCGGCTTGGAGTCGGTGGAAGTAACCGCCATAAGCTGTTTATTTTCCCCCTGAACGCGAGTGAACCCGGTGCCGGGCCTGGGGGTAGCGCTGCCTGTGCTGCGGTTACCGCGGCGGTTCTGTCCCACCACTTACAAGTTGCCCGAGTTTCACCAAAGAAAGCTCGCAGGGAAGGGACCAGGTGAGCCGGCGTCTAGAAAAGACGAGTTTCTCCTCAGGTGACCGCAGCACTCGGGCTTTAGGTGGTGTTGGACCGTTCTCTCCAAGGCATGTGTTTGCTGACACGTTTATGGATTCAGGTGCACCATGGTAGGCACCTGGCAGTCGGTCCGGGCCAGCAAAGCGTCGGTCTGGTGGTGGCACTGGTCACACCAGGTTCTCATCTCCTGCCGCTTATCCCCTCGACACCAGGCGCTGCTGGTTGGGGAGCTGTGTGTTATTTAGGCTGTACGCACAGAAGCTGCTCTGGCCTGTTAACCACGCAGGCTGGCGTATGCTGCAGAAGGAATACCAGTATATGGACTTTCTGTCCTTTTAGCCCCTGAGCGGCCTCATCTTTCAATACCGTGCTGCTTCGTCATCTTTCGGATGAAAAGCACTGCATGGTGACATTGCTAGAAGTGCAAATGCGCTGGGTGCGGAGCTAACTTTCCTAACTCGCTCGTCTGTACGCTGGGGTGAATAAAGGAGAGCCTTTAATCTTGGCTCTGTGTTTTCCTGCTTGTGGCAATAAGGAATTACCTTGATTTACTGATAGCGTAGGATGAGGTTGGTGACGGTGATGCCCAGCGGTGAGAGCAGGATTCTTCCCGAATGAGCAGGACAGCATCAGCTCACCATCAGTCCGAGGCAGTGAAAGGTTTCACTAGTTGCAACTGAGATTTATGAAATTATGTGTGGCTAAGCAGAGCGCACAAAAGAGAGCACTTTGTCTTACTGCTACAGCTAATTGCAGCTGTCAAAAGTAGAACTTGGCGCTTGAGAAGGGTTAAAAAGCAAGGGGTAGGTTTGGAAGTGAAATCTCATTTTTTACAAAAATCCCTAGTAGTATACTCGGTGCTGGTAAAACTAATTTTTTTTTTGTGAAGGAGAACTGTGATTTCTTTGTTCTTTTGTATCTGGCTCAATATATAAAAAACATCCAAGTATGATGAGTTGAAGTATGAAGGCAGAGAGGAAATGGCAGAACAGCTATAGCTATTTATCGTTGTTAAATTGATAAAAAACATACCAAGAACTTTTTCTAAGGCCTTCTGTAGGCCAGTCATCCTTTTTAGGTACCTGCTTTTGATCCGACACTTCATGTCCATTTTTTTAAAGAGAAAATAAGCCTCCATTTACTGCTCCCCTAGGCTGACTACAGCTTTCCAAAGTGAGAACTGATATCAGAGGAAGGTGAACTTCCTTAATTTTTTTTTTTTTTTTGAGAATACTAGCTGTATTGTAGAATAGTTCAACTCTAATTTACTTCAGATTTAATTCTTGAATTAGTCCAAATTCAGATATTCTTCTGTGGCAGAGCTGAAATAAGTTAGTCAGTGAATTTGTAGCCCTAGATTGACGTTAGAAATGTCTGCTTTGCTGTAGATGAATATGCTATTTTACAGTGGGTGCAAATGTTTTTTACCAGCATCAGTAGTGGATAATGTTCCTTGTTACTGTGTGGCAGTTGGCAGCTATTTGTGCCACTTTGTTTGGAAAATATCTTAGAGCGCTGTATATTATCAAAGCTGTGTATTTGATAAAAGGTGGTGTCTGGGCTTTGTTACGTTCAGAAGTATGCAGCTCTTCTGGAAGAACAAATCACCTTCTGTACCACGTTAAAATGATGTAACTACAGCAACTTTCAGTGGTCTGAATTTTTTCAACTTTGTGCATTTCATAGGAGAAGGCAGATGCGAGTGTACATTTTCTTTTGTTTCTGCATCTGCAAAATCTGAGGAATTGTCCTACATGTTTCTGGGCTAGAATTTAGCTATATTTATGTGTATTTATATTCTTTGCAGTATTTGCATATTGTCAATCCTAGTGCTATCCTGACTTTTATGAGACTTCTGATGAGTATTTTGGGGTGCTTTTGTTGTTGTTGTTGTTTGTGGTTTGGGTTTTTGGGGGTTTTTTTTGCATTTAACAGGCTCCAGTCCCATCAGAGAATCGTCTTTGCCTGCTTAAAGCCCCAGTGAAGACAAAAGGACTTCGCACATGTTAGGAAGTCTGTTCTGTAAACCGCTGTACGCAATAGCACAAGTTTCCTAAAAATGAGAGCGGCTTTCAGAAGCCCTTAGTGCCCTGCATAATTTCTTCCTCCCATCTGCTGCTGTGTGGAGCGGTGAGCGTTGAGTGACTCACGTAATGACAGCTAGAGGTGTGTGGGGCTCTGCCGTTGTCATGGAAGGCAATGCATTATTAATCCCTCCATTTGATTTCATAAGCTGCCATGATTGCCATCTAAAATTCATCCGGCTGATAAAAGGACAAGAAGCTCTTCAAGTCATTGTCTGAAATGTGAGACAATTGGGACGAAGTGCTGCATATGGAAGCGTGTGTTTGTATGCGTAAGGTACAGCGCAGGAAGCAAGAAGGTATGGGAGCAGGAGAAGAGAAAACAAAGTTTGGGGCTGCTGATTTGCCTTCTTAAAAATAGTCACAGTAAACACTGCAGTAATCTAGGTGGGCTTTGCTCGTGTAGTTGAAATTCACTTTTTCTTAACTAGATTTCTTCACCATGAAGGTATCGTGGACTTGAACTGCTTCTGTAACGTGTCTGAGAAAGCTGAAGGTAATAATTCATCAGACAGCATTAATTCTAGATTAATAAGAAACATAACTTTAAATGTAAGTCTTTGTTTAAAAAATGACGAATCTTTCAATTAAATATTTATCCTGTAGCCCTTTTCCTTTTGATGTGGATCCCATAGTGGTATCTTAGCCTGAAAAAGTACCTATAGGTGTTATCTCAGAGTGGTCCAAAAGTTTTCAAAATGGAAATGTAAATGGTCAGGGAGGCAGAGGAATGAATAGACAGCTATAGACTCAGAACAAAGCATATTCCCTAGTTCATGGGAAAATCAGTTTGTCTGTTAAGTTTCATTTAATTTTTAATTCGCTGTAATTGTTTATTGGGGAAAGTATTAATATTTGAAAAGCAGGTGTTCTTCTGATAGTTTCCCCTGCATTGTAGGAAACTCTAGTTATAAACTCACCTATTCTTAAAGGTGGCAATATCACGCTATGGGCCTGTGCAGCTTGGGAACCAAAGAGTGACTCGTCTGAGCAGTATCGTGCTTTGCTTCCCCACCTGAACCGCAGCAGAGGCAACCTATAGCTGCAATTAATGTCAAGACTTGTTGGCACTGTGTTGCTCATTAGCTGTGGGTGGGGGACTGAGAATGGGGATGTCTTGCATAAAGTGCGGGCAGCCAGTTGTCCTGGCTCAGAAGCTGTTTATNCTGATACAGAAACCTTCATATGATAGAGAGGTATGAAGCTGTAATAGATTTTCTGGGAAAGGGAAGGGTGAGGAGAGCTTATTGGTAAGGGGCGGCGATGGCTTGTTCAAGGACCTGGCTCCATGGGTGACCCACCAATATCAACCTCGGATTGCCCACTGTCCTCGGAGCCACCACAGCTCTGTGGCTACATCCATGGCATAGTCAGGTGGGATTTGGGAGCCACCTTCGCACCATCTGCAGGCCAGAGACTTGGGAACCAAAGGCAGGCTGATCTTACCTGCTCGTCCAGGGGAAGGTGGAAGCAACCCCGTGCCTCGGCAACCTGATGTGGATTTTGTGTGTTTGCAAGAAAAGCGCCCCTGGCATCAAGGCATTATCACATCTCAGCCCTCAATTTAAGAATGTCTGGATTTGTTGTGGAATCACAAGGGGTAGTCTTTGACAGCAGTGAAATTGGATTCAAACTTTATGATAGGTCACTAGGATGCCCAAACAGTAACTTCTTTTTTAGGCCAATTCTTTCTTGATAAGTTTTTTCTGACTTGCCATAATGTTTTAAGAATATTAGTAAAAGGTGATGTGTTCTGACAAATGTATACAATGTACTTAATTAGACTTTGCAGGGGGCTCCTAGCAGGGAACCTGCTTTCAAGCTAATGATGCTTATTGGCAAAGATAATCACTTAATGGGGATACAGAATATTTACTTAGATTATCTTTTGAGTGATTTAGTGGTGTTTAGTTTCCTGGTGCTTTTTCAGTCTCCTGTTAGATCTGATAATTCCTTTATGTGGCTTTTCAGTCTTCCTCCTCCTTTAAAATATATTTTAAAAAATACATCTGAAGTTCTTTGTCATTGCCTCACTCTTCATTCCCCTCCCTGTGGTATTTTTTATATTTGTTGGGTTGTCTCACGGGGCATTTTAGTTGTCTCGCTGAGAGCAGCAAGTTCTGTCTGTTCTGGGACTGATTCTGCAGCCGCTTACACTAGTGGGAATCATATCACTCATTGCACTGGAGGCAAAATTGAACCTCCAGAGCCAGTAAATATTTCTTCCCTCTTATTCGCTGGAGATGTGGGATGGGGTAGCTGCATTTCTTGAGATTGCCACTTTTTTTGGCCATTTCCTGGCACCTCATCTCAGGTGCGTGCTATTTTAATAGAGGAGTCTGAGTACTGCAAGTCATGTTTCTGTTGAAAGAAAGTTTGTTTTGCTTTTTGTGAGTCTTGATAAAAATTGAGTCTGAGAATCAGTTTATTATATTTCATTGTCCATTACTAACTCATGGCAGTTAGCGTACACAGCCCGAGAGGAAGAACCGCTGCTGCTTTCCTGCAGCGCACATCAGCATCAAATGCTGCTTAGTGCTTTTCTGATGCTTTCATATTGAAAGCCTCTCCTGTTATTCAGGACACCTTAACACCTTAAACAGCTGTTTAAACCTATTTGGTTTTAGTTAACCGGTTCTGAATGAAGATACTTTTTAAAATCAAAGCCCAAGATCTGATTAAATTGTCTCACGTCCATTCACCCTTCACTGGTTTCTAGTTTTTTCTTGTAGACTTGTGTTAATGAGTTGTTACTCCGGCTAGTTGCGTGGACAAGTGCAATAACAGATACTCATTTTCTGGTGAAAATAAATTCTATTTGGAGTCTAACTGCACAATACTGATGTGCAGTCACAGTCAAGTTCAATATGTGGAATATACCTACTGTCTGTGCAAAATAATTTAGACAGTATTGGTAGAGGTTTTAGCTTTTTTTACAACTAGTGGAACACCTAAAAATGTCCCAGCTAGGGCAGAGACCTCTGTGTAATGAGTGACTTTAATTTGTACTTGCAACAGACTTTTATTTTCTTAGTTTTCAAGAAGTAGCATACTGGTGTTAGGCTACCTGGAGGACCAGTGATTTTCAGTATTGCTTTTTTGCTTTATCAGCCTCCACTTCCCAAAACATAGGATAATGTTCCTGGCTGTCTGTTAATCACGTTTATTTTTGTTACCAATAATCCCAAGTTTTTTGATGACTTTTTATGACGATCTAAATCTTTAGGTTTTGTTTTTTTGCAGCCTAATCACCAATGAGACAAATAGCTCCTTTTACACACAAATGCATTAGAGGCCCAGTGTCACTATTTCTTACGTGCTTTAAACAATTCTTTCTGTAACTTGAGTGGATTGCCTTTTAGTGCTGTTTTTCATGCCCTCATCTCCTCTGAGGTAGGGTGATGCAGCTGTTCCTAAGTTGGCATTTGTAGCAGCGTAGTAGTTCAGCTATTGATTTCTCTCTGTTCCCCTCCCTTCCCCCTTTTTTTCTTTTCTTCTTTTTTTTTTTTCCTTTTCCCCCCACTGTCGCACTAGGTGCCAGATCACTGAAAAACAGAGCAATGTGTTCTACAGGCAGCAGTGTTTCAAGTCATTTATTAAGCATGTGGTTTTGCAGAACTGGCATTTGTTTCTGGAAAGACCTAGCTGAGTAGTAGCAGAGAGCTCTGTTTCAGAGGCTGGGTGACGAGGTTTCTTAGTGTCTGGCATTTTCAGAGAAGAAAAAAAAGCTGCTCTTGGAGCTGTAACAGTCTTTTCATTTAGGTAAAAACAAAGCAAAACTTGTTTTTCTGTACAAAAAGGCAGGTCACTTCCCAGCTGACCTTGCTAAGTTCTGCGTGTGGGATCCTACTGCCTTCTGGTCGGCTCTTGCAGGAGCTCTGTGGAGGTGAGCACTGAGACCTCATCCTGCTTCCATACGCCTGTGCTCCCGTGCGTGGGTGTGAAACCTGGCTCCCTGGCAGTGGCAAAGTTCCCAATGATTTCAGTATGGCCAGGATTTCTCATTCCAGTAGAGCTGTGAGTTGTCCCCCACCCTGTTTTCCCTTACCAGTGCATGTCATGTCCCTCGTGCAGTCTTTTGTGCAAGTTTGGTTTTTGAATGAACCTTCGCTGCAGTGCCAACTTGAGCCGTATTTTTTTTTCTCTGTGAAATGCTCTTTGCCTGAAAGAAAACCCAGCACCATGTTATGTCTCCTGTTCTACACATCACCGACAATAAAGTCACTTCTCTCTGAAATCTCTCTTCTTAACCTGATTCGAACTGAGATAAAATAAAAGTGTTATTTTGCTCGTTCAGTAGGTAGCACTCGCTGTGTAGGCCATCTCCTTGCTGCTTCTGCGTAATCAATTGCTTCCTTCTTCGGTCCCCCAAAAGGTGGTGGGGTAGAATAGAATAGTGTAACGGTAAAATAGGCTTAATAGTAAGATGGTTGTTTTGGGAGCTGGTGGTGGCAAGAAAGACCAGCAACACTTGAGGAAGCTCAGCTCAGGTCTCCACTGTCCTGCCGTCCTGCCCTGAGTCTGCACAAGTTACCTGGCATAGATGCACCAAGATGCAAATAAATGCTTTGAAAAACGTCGACACCTAAGTGTCTTTGACAAAGGCAAATGAGATAACTCGCCCTGTGTCAGTCAGACCAGAGTATTTTAACCACAAAAGGAGTGGCATAAAGTCTCACGGTTGCGTTGTCAGACTTACGTAAGCACTGTGATATCTGGTCCATGCTTTATTTTAAAACTTGCAAGTCTTCAGGTTACGGGCTTCTCTTACCTACCAGAAATCATCATATAAAACACATACATAGCAGCTGCTTATTGCCTTATCTGCTCCTGGTGCTGTAAAGCCACAGCTGTAAAGCTGGATATAGCTGTAATGGAGAGGTAGTTCAGTAAGAATTGGTATTTTGTTGTAATATCAACTGCAAGTGAAGCGTGCATTTCTTTTAAGAGATTTTTATTTGCATCGTAGTGTATATTTTGTAACGTGTGTGTGCTTTTAGTGCTAGGTTTACAAAAGAAGATGGTTTAACTTCTTTTTAAGAAACCTACAAATGAAAGAAAGCAGACAGGGGAAACAGGCATTGCTGACAAGGACAGCATAATTTGGACACCATGTCATTAGTGCCGAAGATGTTACATATACGCCTACATTCCTTACGCTTTTGTTGGCTTTAAAAGGCTTTGGATTGGGATGTAGCTTCTCATACCGCCTCACTGCAATGGAAAAAGTGATATGGTTCAAATAAATCACAAAACAATTCATTTGCAAACCCAACGTATTTGTATTTTTCTGCACTACTTTTGTTTCATGCTGATAATGAACCTTTCTTGTGGCTCTCTTATGAGAGCCTTTCTCTCATAATCAATATGGTGCAGGGATCTGTTGGGTATAATGGGGAAGGAGCGCTCATTTTTTGTGTGTTGCTGATCTAAAACTTGAGCAGTGGTTGGGGTGATAGTGTTTGTTCTTCCTGCAGCAGCACAGGGGTAATGCAGCAGTTGAATTCCTGGGGAGAGCCGTTTGTACTTGTTGAGGATACTCTTCAGCTCCTGTTATCACCCAGTCTGTTGTGAATGTGATACTGGATATCAGAGGTCAGGCTTTGTGGTTTTTGTTTTTCACTACAGGAATACCTGTAGGGAATACCTGCAGAAAAGGCTGAATGCCAGCTGGAATCATCCTCATGAAATGAATATGCTTCTCATGAAAATCAATCTGTGCTCAACACGAATTAGCGTGCTTTATGCCCAGCTGTAATGCTGCCATAAGATTCTTGAAGGAGGTTTATAAAACTTCTAAAGCCACCTTCTAACATTCATTTCTTTATGTAATTAATTTATTCTAGTGCATGTAAGCATCTGTTATAAGCTTATAGTGGAATCTTATCAAATGAACAGTGGCGGTGCTCTGTTGTTAAAGCTTCAGAGCAACCAAAACAACAAAAAAACCACAAAGAGGCAGTGGTGGAGGAGTAGGTAGGTAGCTGGGGAAAACTTTGTTGCCGCTCATAACCTATTCACACTAGCGTAAGCTTGGGAGTAACTTTGTTTGGGCTGATAAATTATTATAATCATAATGAAAAAATCCTTTCATCTGTGCTTTTCCAAGCACTGAATCAAGATAGGTAAGTTACAATTCCCGTTTTAGAGAGAGGGAAATGCCAACCTGAGCTAAATTACTTGTACGGGACCGAGGTTTCAAAGCAGAACCCAGGTGTCCTGATGTCCTAGTCCTCCCCTCCTGCCTTTAAGTACTTTGATCTGGTTTTGATAAAAAATATCCCGATTTGGTAACAGCAGGTTTACTGTCAGAACAAAAAGATAACCAGCCTGCTTGCGGTGTGCAGTAGGTAAACAATCCGAGAGTCTGAAACCTTAGTTCACTCTTGTCAGATAAACTGAGCGCTATGCCTGGATGCATCCGCGTGGATATCCTCACGCTGTTTCACCATATGCCTCAGCCTTGGCATAGCTGTCTTTTGAAGGAGAGAAGCTCTGCCCTTGGGAAAGGTTTTGCTTTGTGTTGAGACTTCGCTGAACTAGTTAAAAGGGGAGAGAGGGGGGGGTTGTGTTGTGTGTGCATGGTACAGTTTCCTACCAAAAAGGTGCTTAATGCCATATTGAGGCCAAAGAGGAGACATCAGATGCTTACTGTGTTTGGTTGCTACTTCTGGAGTTACTGGAGAAGGTTAAGGGAGCTATAGCTCCTTCCTAGAGTGGTATGTGTGTGACATGAGATATAATGGCACAATTTTCGTTTTCCTCCCTATTCCACCATCATAAAATTGACCCTGGAGACTTCTGAGTGGATATTTGAATTCACTGGTTTTTATTTGAAGTTCCACTCTGAACAGGAGTACAAAGTGTGGTGTATTTTGAGTAATCAGTTGCATGCTGGCATCCAGGACCCGTCATTTATCTGAACCCCTCCCTTTTGGGATGTGTTGCAATCAAACAAGAACTTGCCGTCCCAATGAGCTAATTTCTCCTTCTCCAGTAAAACATCGTAAACGTAGATGTGTTTAACATGAAACTAAGCCTTCACTAATCTGATTTGTTCCAGCTGTTGTTTGGGAGCAGGTTGGGGAAGCAAGTGGTGGAAGGAGATCAAGCACTATTCAGAAAACAGTAGTTTATTCTCAGTGTAAGCTGACAGGTAGCCAAATTGCGTAATGGCTTTTTTCTGATGACCACTGCGTTGTGACTCTTGGTTTGGGAGGTGGGGAAGCTCTGCTGGCTTCCATGTTCCTAGAGAGTTTCTCTTCTAGATGTTCCTGGATAATTGAGACTTAGGTGACAAGTGATGTATGCTTGGGGCTTTCTGTAGATGATGGAAAAAGCACGTTCACAAAATATTTTTGGGTGGCACGAAGTTTGTGTACATCATTATTTTGTCAGAGTGATGTAATTACCTGGTAATGGTAAAGCTTTTCCTATAGCCCAGAAAGAGAAGAGGTTTTTTTGTTTCTCTTTCTCTCGCTCCATAGTAGATAAATTTTTCTACAAGTAAATCTAGACCTTAGGCTCTATTTAAATGTATAAAATAGCTTTTAGTAAATGTGTTAATAGGAAAAGCTGATCAGTAAGTGATACTGTTTACATAACAAAAAAAAAAACACCCCACGACATTTTTGAGTATTGTTTCTGATGTTCCCACTCAAATGTAGACTCGTCCTGTGAAGTGATTTCCTGAATACTCTTTCCCATGGAAGTTAATAGGGCAGTAAATAACTGACTATTTCCACATTCCATAGGCTTAAGGGAGTAATTAATAATGTATCTTCCCATACAGTATGCTTAATGAGAGGGAAATGGTGGCAAGAGTAAAGTATCCTGTGTTATATTTCATATACAGCATCTATGTAAACTTTTCTTGGTCAAAAGTAAAAGCAAGCAACCAATAAAATCAAAGGTTAGTTTCTTCAACTTCATGCATGACCTGAAGCTGCCAAGCTGCTTTTACTCATCTGCTTTGTGGCTAGCTCATTCTTTTAGGTAGTTGTTCTTCAATAGTCCACTGCGTTTAACAACCTCCTCTCACGATAAAGCATGTCAATCTTAATGTTGTTTTGGGGAGAGGAGAGAGCAAGAAGCAAGAGGAAGGGCATTTTATGGCTCTGAGCGACTTGCCTTCCATGTGGTGGTCACAGACTGGGACATCAAAAAGAGTCTTGGATTTAGGAAGAAAATGTGAATACATCATGGATGATGTGATTGAGCACGTCATTGAAGATGATGGCTTGACTTTGACTTGGTTGTCTCAAATATGAGCATTTCTTTTCCTTTAGCTATTTCTTGCTCCATAGTGCCACAGGAGATGTGCAGGGACCTTGTGATGAGAGCAACCACCTATTACACAGGGCGTGTAGGTTCACTGTGCTGTGTTCGTCCATAACATGGACGTTGGCCCATGGAGCGGCAGCAGATGGTTGTCTTCTGTTTGCTTCTATTCGTCTTTTACTCAGCTCAGAGAAGCTTTGCTTACTGTATTAAGAGCCTGAGATAAGAGGCAGCATGTAATTACATACTGTCACAGTGTCCATAGGTGCTCTTCCTGTGACTTTAAAGCATCCCCAGTTAATTTTTGTTTAATGTAGATACTAGTAACTTACTCTAATATGTAATCAGAATGCATTACATGGGAACACACTTAAGATGAACCACCTTGGAACCGCTGATTGCTGCATGTCAAGTTTATTTCCTAGTTATTTTTTGTTGTTTGTTTGTTTTTTTTTCCCAAACAAGAAAGTGGGGCAGCCGGCTTGCATTCTTGGATTCTTTCCTCTTCTGACTCGCTCCTTTTCTCCTGTCTCCTGTTTTCAGGTCAGTGCTCAGTTCTCAAAACGGATCCAGACAAAAATCAAGGACCTTCTGCAACAAATGGAGGAAGGGCTGAAGACAGCAGATCCACATGACTGCTCTGCCTATACTGGCTGGACTGGTGAGAAAGCTAGAACTTGAATGAAGTGTGTTTGTTAAGTGGCATAATTGGGTTTATTCACAGGAGGAGGTTCTGATATTCTCACAGGAGTAGCAGAAATACTCTGATACAGGCATTTGTGTGAGTTGGTTTCTTTTAACTCTGGACCCTTGGTCATTTGCTGTCTGGAATGACTTGCATTGATTTCAGTTGACAAAGGATCTAGTTAGAGAGAGGTAATTGGCTTTTGTGTATGGAAATCTTTATCTTGCAAAACGGGTGGATTTTCTAAGGCTACTCCTTCTTTTGGCTTACCTCTAGTTTCTTTAATATTTTCTTAAAATGGGTTATTTTCACCTTTTTCTGTTCAACTGACTGATAGCAGTTATCTGATGGTTAACAGTACCTTCTAATCATTGAGAGGGGGTGTTCTGTGCCCAGGAGCTTGGAGTCTTAACACCTGCAGTATGGATAATTTGGCTCTGCTTGTTCTGTCTGTACAAAAATGGTACAATGAATGTGTGAGGAAGGGGAGTAGGGAGGTGGGTTTGCAAGACTGTGAAGTGCATGAAGATAAAAAGGTGTGTGCAAGCGCTGGTTATTGCTAGGCACCGTCATTCATTTAGCATTGCATCACTGATGCTGTCCAAATGTGAATGAGCCCTTCTGATTCTTTAGGCAGAGCCTGCAGCTGTCAAGCTTGATGCAGCCACTGCTCTTCAAGCTGCCAAAACGCTTTTTTGTCTAGGCCTCTGAAGTGCCACTTTGCTATTACAATGGCATATTTTATTCCTGCTCCGTCTAGCTTGCTTCAGGCATACTTATGCTTTTAGCACAGCATGTTTGAAATGTGCCCTGAGGAGATCTATTCTTTTATCTTTGTGAGGGGGAGCAGCTTGGAAAAACTCTCCAGGCTTTGCCCATGCTCAGGCTTAATTCTGTCAATGAAAGGGTAAAAATTCTTCGCTTTCTTCTTGATGTTTTGGTACAGATGGTGCTGTGGGTGGATGGATGGGGAAGTTAAACGGTAGATGTGTTTCAAGGTCTGAAAGTGAGTGGCTGCTAAGTGAGTGCAGAAGATCTCCAGTGGTGGGCTTTCTCGCGCTGACATTACGGAACGGCTCCGGGGAAGCTGCGTTCTGACACTGTGACTGACAGCTGAAGTTACGGCTGATAAACCAGAGCATGCTGAAAATGAGTCATAAGCTAAAAGTAAAACAGCCATCATTAGCTGAAACAAGATAGATGAACAAGTAATGCAGTGTAATGAGAGTGGGGTTTTTCCATCCTGTAGAAGGATCGCCAACTACGTCCATTTCAAGTTGTAAACTTCTTTCAAGGCTCCTGTGGAAATGACTCTGAATAAAAATATTTAAATGATCTGGCTTTTAAAATACTTAGTGCAAATACTTTCTCCCCAAACTTGCTCCGTGCAGCATTTTGCTAGTCTGGAAATCAGAAGCTAAAAGCAATGCTGAAAACAAGCGCCCTGCTTGTTATGTACTAAGTCTAGACAAATCTTATTGGCAGTGCAGTCCTGAGCGTTGGCTTGTACTCTGTGAAACATCTTTAAAATCTTGGAGCGCATGCTGTTGGCACGTAACAATCACAGGACTCGTGTTAGAGTCCATCTTGCTTATACAAGTACTCTTTGTATGTGCCAGACATCTCGGAGGAGCCATTTTAAGGGTGTTGCACAAGGAAGGATTGTATGAACTGGGCCTCATGGCTACTTCCCTGATCACCCTTTGATCAAGCCCAGATATCTACACATTTGTTGCAACATAAAAAAGGGTTGCAGAAATCCCAGGAAATAGCCCACAAGTTCCCGTGCCACTGAATCGGGCTAACCAAGCTCTGCAGCTCTCCTCCTGGACTCATCTAGAAAGGCCTGTTCAAAGCCAGTCCGGGGAACATCTGAGGATGTACCAGCACTCTTGTGCTATTCCTCTTGCACTCCTCGGGTAGCTGTGGAGCTAAGTGGGCCTTGTGTGTGCTTGGCTTTGGTTGTGGCTCAGGAGAGTGCTCTCCCTGCTCAGAAACGAGTTTGAGATGCGGTACGGTCTGGAGGTAAATTTTTTGCTTCTGCACAGGTATGCTTGCGGTTGGCCAATAAACACCCACTTAGGTGAATTTGTTTCACTTTTTTCGGTCTACGTTGTTGCAATTTTTAAGGTTTGGTTTAGTTCTGTTTTAATGGAAAACTATGTAACGAGTTTAATGGAATAAAGCTTGATACCACCTTCTGACATTCTCTGAAGACTTGCTTTCTGGCTTTTACAAACCAGCTTAGCTTGTAGAAGCTCATAATCTTGTTGTGAAATACATTTAAGGGTTATAAAGAACTTGGCAAGTTGAATCCAAAAAATCATCAAAAGATCCTTTTACAAATCAAATGGAAAATAAGTCACTTCTTGCATATAGTAGATGAGTATTGTACAGTCAATGTACTTGGTCATACAGATGCTTGTTAGCCCAAATTTTTGAGTCTTCAGTGATTTCTTCACCAAGCGTTGGTGCCCGTGTCATGAATTTTCTTCATTTTTTGCAAATTGTGAGTCTACCGTTGGGCTTCAGTCTGATAATTTTTTTTTTTAATTTTTGTCACAATCCAAATTGAAATGTAATCAAAACAGATGGCCTGATGACTTCCCATTGCATAAGCTAGGACCCTTGACTGACACGTTTTAATTGCCCAAATACCTGCTAGCATTTGAGTTACTGGTTCAGAGGCACTAAAAAGGGGAATATGATGTACTTAGAAGGAAAAGTAAAAGAAACCTATCTCTTTTTCATGTGGTTGTTCCAGGTATTGCCCTCTTATATCTGCAACTGTACCGCGTTACGAAAAACCAGAGCCATTTGCAGCGGTCTCTTGATTATGTGAAGAGAATCCTTCGCAATCTGAATGGCAGAAGAGTTACTTTCCTCTGTGGTGATGCTGGGCCACTGGCTGTGGGTGCAGTGGTTTATCACAAGCTGAAAAACGACAGTGAATCTAAAGAATGTGTTGCCAAGTAAGTGATTCATGGTGGAAAAAGCCATGCCCTTCATTTGCAGAGAGCATTAGTTCAGTAATATTAGCAAGTGGAGTTTCGGAGGACAGGATTAAAAATGGAGACACTTGCTTCCCTGATATATTTTCAGTAGAAGAATACAAAGTAGGCTTTATCTTTGTTAAAGCTGGCTTGCACTTGATTCATATTTAGTGGGTTATCTTGAGTCCTCTGTCGCTGTAAGGACAGGATGTCCTGGGCATATCTGTAGTGCGTGCACGTTTTGATTTTGTCACACTGAAGTGACATTTAACAAAAGCTGCACGCTTGTCATCGGCAATATGTAGTGCTTGTGCAGTACGTGATGCTTCCTGTAAAGAGTGGGTCTTAATTGTAGATTCATTAAAAAACATGTATGCTGCAGGGATCTGGAAACATCCAGACAGAAACATGGTGCATCGGATTGATATGTAACAAAGATTTAATAACGCAAAGAGGAGGTATTTGCTGAACCGTCGAAGGCAAGGGCTTTAATTAGGCCAGAGCTTATGAAGGGTAGCCTGAAAAAATTCCAGCCCCTTTTCAAAGTAATCTAAATGTAACAAATGTCTTGAGAAATCCCATTTAGATGTAGAGCTTCCTTGGAGAACTGACTGTCCCTTTGCTGGTACGGAGCTGATTGCTGTCCCGGCGAGAGCTGGAAGCACTGGAGCCCTGTGGGGTTTGCATTCAGCACCAGCGATCCACCCGCTAGCGGTCCAGCAGCATACCTTAGGCTGCCAGAATTTGTGGACTAGCCTTGTGTCCTCATCTCCCTTCTGATTTATATTTGGAAATATAATTGGTCTCTTTCTAATCTAGAATCGTGGTGTGATTAATCTCTGCTGCTGTTCCTGAATGAATATTTCAGTTTTGAAATGGGTGATAGGTTTGGGGCTTTTTTGCTTTTAGAACTGCCAGTAAACTTGGGCATGTCATTCTGGATGCAGCTAGGACAGCAGTGTTGCTGTAAGGCATGAAGCATGAGTATAGCAAAATGAAATTAGCAATAAATCTTTTAGTCTCGCCTCTCCTTGGAAAGTCATTTCTAGGAGGAGGGCTGAAAAGGAGGTTAGTTTGATTATTTGTTTCTTTTTTTCCTTTTTTGTTTACAGATATGTTCATGACACCAGCTGAGTGGTACATTATAGATGTCAACATGTAATCTATGATGGCACTTTTAACTTTTTACCTTGTAGCTATCCAGCAGTACGATTTGAATAAGAAAACTTAACAGTAGACAGTTTAAAAGAAAATAATTCTAAGTCCAAAGCATAGTTCCAGGAAAGGAATAATAATATAAAACTCTTTTTTTGTGAGTGGCTTTTCACTGGTATTAAGCAGTAACAGCATAAAGAAGCCATTGGGGTCATTTTTTTTGCTCCAACATCATGTTAATACTAACATTTTTGCCGAGTAATAGCGGCTGGGGGGATCTGGGAATTGAATTTGGACTTAATCCAGATTGTCTTGCCCCCTCCCCCAATTTACAATGTGATCATCTCCATGGTTTCATCTAATTGCCAATTTAATCACAAAAGATAGGAAGAGACAGGGACGGAGTGGGCAGGAAAACAGATATCTGCTCTGTCTTAATTCTAAAGCAGACTGGTGGAGTAATAGCAGAGAGTCTTTTTGGAGCAAATGAGAGTTGCGATGGCTAGCCCAAGTTTTTTTTCCCATTGCTAAAGGCAAGCAAAACACTTGTGCGTAATAGCAGCCCTTTTCAAAATTGAGCTGCTAAATATTTGAGACAAGGTGTTGTCTAGGGAGGGGGAGTGCTGAGTGGTGGTATTGGGGTTTTTTGTTTGTTTTTGTTATTTCCCTCTTACACATCTACAATTAAGGGTCCTCGCTTCTGGTGTGAAATTCCCAGAGGCTCCAGGAGGTTTCCCTATTTGTTGGAGTAGCTCTTCAGCCGCCTCCAGCCCCCACCCTGCACCCATACATCTATTTCTGTCTGCACAAAAACCCGATAGTTCATAGAATCGCTAAGGTTGGAAAAGACCTCTAAGATCATCGAGTCCAACCGTCAACCCAACCCCCCATGCCCACTAACCCGTGTCCCTGTTAGTTGCACTCACACCTGGCTCTGGCTCCGAGTTGCCTGTCTGTCAGGGATGAAAACCCTGTGTGTAAACCTGGCAGCCCCCTGAACCGGGGATGACTGAAGGGAAGCGGTGGGGCCTCGGCACTTGTTCTGCTTCTGGTTTGATTGACGGCTTGTACAGTACATAGTCCAGTATGGTCTCTAAAGAAGATGCTCTCTCTCCCCACCTTCCTTGTCTGATGCAGGTTGTTGCAGCTCCAAAGGACAGTCGTAAGCACAGATGCTGAACTTCCAGATGAGCTGCTTTATGGCCGAGCAGGTTACCTGTATGCCTTGCTGTACCTGAATACTGAAATCGGTCCGGACACTGTCCCACAGTCTGTTATCAAAGAGGTGAGATACTTTTCTCTCTCCAGTGCCATGGCATCAGTGAGGCTGAACTGGAATGAGTCCGTTGTGTAATTCAAGGGATTAAGAGAGCGATGCTAGAGAGGAGAGCGACCTACAACTGGGAACTCGGTCTCATCTGTCCCTCTAATCCCTTCCCCTTTTCCCTGCTGCCCAGCTGGGACTGAGATAGGCCAGTGTGGGTGGGTCCATGGCCAGCCATGGAAATGAATCTAATATGTAAATATTTTTAGAGCATTTGAGGATGAGAAATTGTTACGAAAAACCTTAAGACAGAATTGTGGAAGTGTTTAAGTGAAAAGAAGGAGAATTCAGTGTGGGGAAGATGCACAGCTGTTCTGCAGATACCAGAACCAGAGAAAGCAGGCCTGGAAAAAAGTGATTAGAAATATTCATATATTAAATTTCTACTGTTAGAAATACAAGTGATTCCATCATTTAGGAAAAATTCCATTTCTACCTCAACACTCAAGCCCAAACGAATTGAATATTATTTTCCTATCACTGTTTATTGTGGCTTATTCTTTACTGTGGTTTTAGTCATGGCAAAGCAAAACCCTCTGAATCAAAGCAAGCGAGACAGACGGAAGGGGTGTGTTCTCTTTCTCAGGTAATAGATGCTATTATTGAGTCGGGGAAAAACTTTTCGAAGGAGGAGCGGAAAACAGACCGTTGTCCTCTGTTGTACCAGTGGCACAGGAAGCAATACGTTGGAGCGGCCCATGGAGTGGCTGGGATCTATTATATACTCATGCAGGTAAGAGCGTCTTCTGTGGGCTGGGGTGAAACACCAGTGATTTCTTGTTTTGCGTTAGAGGATCTTATCTTCAGCTTTCATGCTTGTGCAGTGTCGTGCTGGGTCAGGGTCTCGCATACTCTGCGGCACAGAACTGTGCAGACATGCTAGCTCGGGCCCTGGTAGCAGAAGAAAACTGTGACTCGGGTATCCTCGCATTAGAGTGAATTAACCAGAGCACTGACGTTCCAGGAGCTGAGGTTTCCTGTCCTCAACAGAGACAGTGAGGTTCCTTCCCTCATCCTTATACTTCGTTCTTCTGGTGCCTGCAGTTAGACCAGCTAAATATTCACTTACTCACCATCCATCACTCTTCAATTTTTTGCTATTTTTAAATGAATACACTGCTGGTGCCTCCTGCCCTCCGTGCCCTTCCTCTCTTCTCCGGTGACTTTTTTTTTTCGCCACTGTCTTGAAGCTTTTGGAAGACTATCCTTAATCACACATTAGTCTTCGGTATGTTTTTATTCTTTAGATGTTCTTCCTCTTCCTTATCTCCCCTCTCTCTCCCCCCAAAATATGATGTTCCTTAGTGCCTTTATGACCCCTTCTTTCCTCTTTCTTTTGTCCTGAGTGAGATTCCTCTCTTATGTATACCTCCTCTTTTCCACATTTAAATCCATTCCCCCCTGCCCTGAGATTCTCCAATAGGATTAGGATGTTTTTCAAAACAGACCTGTGTATCTTATTTCTGTTGTTCAAGCTGGAAAAAGAGCCTTAAAATTCATTATATGTGAAGATGGCCACAGAGCTGCAAAATTTGTATTGTACCTCTTTCTCGTTTTTAAAGGTGCTGCCAGTCTGTGCATCTTTGTAAATGTTAATTTTTTCTTACCAGCTCATGCCGAATGGCTTTCCTTCAGGCAAGTGGAAGGGATTGTGTGTCCTCGTAGCTGGAGGCTGCATACAAGTGTTCACTGCAGAAGTGACTGAGCTGGTATTTGGTGTTGCTACTGCTCAGCCCATTCATCATTTGCAAAAGATGCTGTGACTTCTCCCCATCTGTTTCAGATCAGCTCACACCACTTCCACCAGTAGCTGAGGCCAAGGCGGCTGACTTTGCTGTGGAAGCGGCTGCTGCTCTGCTACCTGGGGGCATATCTTAACCTCGCTACAGCCATTTTCTGCAGTGACCGTCTCACTGGGGCCTCAGGCTGCTCTGATGTACTGTGCCCTTATCTTCACTTCCTGCTTTCTTCAACAAGGTGGTCCACCCCCTTCTGGCTCCCTCATCTTCCTGGCTTCCATTTTTCTCTCCCTGGCAGAAAAACTGCTAGATTTTCTGCGAAACATCCGGTCCTTTAAAGAAGCCTCTTTAAAGGCTCCATCCTTCATTTACTATTCAAAGCTGATAGCAGAAATAATTGCACAGTGCTTTTTGGTTTAAGCAGAAGCTACTCTGTCTACATGTTAAAATCGTAACTATCTTTTCCTTTACCTGTAATTGCTGCTTTTAAGAATTACCACAAAGCCATTGTTTATGCAGCATTAGATTACTGTCTTTTCTCTGTACATTAAATATTGTGAGTCATGAAGAGTTGAGTCATCCACTGCAGAAGAGAAGAAGATGGCATATCCGAGTCCATCCTTTCCCCATCCCTCCCACGCCAAATGAGGAGAAGTTTTTTGTATTTTCAGCAGGAGATGGTTTGTTGAGTGGTTGTTTGATAATAAAAAAGGGGCATCCAACATAGCACCTGAGATGTGAAGGTCACTGATCATCATTTCTGTACAACACCTTTATGAGGAAACGCATATTGCTGGATTTATTTACAGGAGACTGCTGGAAGAGTAAGAGCTCAGCAGTGTTAAATAACTCATCCAGGAGGTAGAGGAGGAATTCTGAAGTGCTGGCTGGGGAATCTCTAATCCGAGCCCCTTTCACTAACTCTGAGGCAAAAATGGCTGTTTGCATATCATTGCTCTTGTCCAGAGAGTCAGGACACATACCTGTAGGTTAATTTTTTGCTGTTGGAAGTAGATGCTGGGAACCTCAGCAGCTTGGGCAAAGAACTCACTTCTACTCAGATCTTCTCGGAAGCACAAGGTGAGAAGGAGGTTTGTAAAGAGCTCTGCTCTTCTTGGATTTACCTCCCAAGGACAGACGGGCTGGGCTGGGCTGGGCTTGCCTTGCGCAGCTCAAAACTGAAGGCATTTATCGCTGGTGCCCATCCACTTTAGCTTCCGCTGCAGGGGTGCGGCGTGAAATCAGAGCCCCGAAACAAAGCTTCCCCCAGAGCCTCCCTACCCCACAGGTCAGAGTCTGAGTGAAGGCTGATCAGCTCCAGGGTGTTCTTCATGATAAGCTGATCTGTATTCAGGTGTACTTCTGATTAGCAGCGTGAAGGTTTCTGTTCTACCCGGAAAAATGCAGAGGTGGAGTTTGCTTGAGGGACCTGGTAGGTAGAAGTCTGGCAAAGCTTTCCTGGCTAAGGTGAGATAGAGGCTTTTGTTTTTTTCAGGTTACTGAAAATACAGCTGCTGAAAATCTTCCTTCGTTTGGCTGTAAGGCTGTCAATTGTAGCAGTGTGGTCACCTATCGAATGCAAGTGTGCTGGAGCTGGTGGGAAACAGTGAAATTGTATGACGTCGAGTCAGCAACAAAGACAAGTTATTTTAAAAAATAAGCTCAGTTATTAGGCTCCTGTAGGCTCCAATTTCTGCAATTGTTCCCACAGCTTGCAGGAATTCCAGAAATCATGTAGGCTGTGTAAAAATAAAGAGCTCTGTTATGAAAATACTGTAAAATGGGCTGGTAGAGGAGGGAATGCTAACAAAGAACAACCGCACACCCAACAGATACTTGGCTTCTAAACCTTTACTTACAAGGCGCATGAATTTTGATGGATGTATTCTCCTTTTGGCAAGGATGTAAACTAAATGGAAGAAATGAGAAAGCAAATTCAGAAGAACAATCTAAGGATGAGTTTGTAGTATAAAGATGTTTAGCTACCTGGAGAAGTAGCTGTTGCTTCTGAAATTGGAAATGCAGATTTATAGCCCGTAGCTTCAGGGAGTTTTGTTTATGATGAAAAACTTTAACCTTCATAAACCTTTGCCCGGTTTGCCACTACATACGCTCTTCTTCATTTATTGAGAAATGGGGCAGGTTAGTCTACATTAGTTACTTTGAAAACAAAATGTGTAACCCGTTGTGTTTTAAGTGTGTATTATGGGTAACGTAGCTATAAAACCATCTTTCTCCTGTAAGTGTTTTCTCTATTTTAAGGTATAAAGAAGGCCTGGGAGTCTTGAAATCCATATTCTGTTCTCAGTTCTTCCATAGTCTTTCTGTGTCACCTCCAGTAAGACAGGTAACAACTTGGTGCCCCAATTTCTTTGTCTTTACAGTAGCTGTAAAAACGCTCTTCACAAGTGTATTGTAAGCAGACATTAATTAAATCCCTATGAAGTGATTCAGAGTATTTGGATCAAGGGCACATATGTAGGATACTTGAAAATAGATCATAGAATTAAGTGTTGATACACAATTTGTTACTACTTCTGTTTATGGTTTTGGTGGTGGGTTTTTTTTATGTTTTCTTTAGCCAATTGCAAATGTGGACCAAGAGACCCTGGCAGAGCTGGTGAAGCCAAGCATTGACTATGTGCGTCATAAAAAATTCAGATCTGGGAATTACCCGTCGTCACTGAGCAATGAGACTGACAGACTGGTTCACTGGTGCCATGGAGCCCCCGGAGTCATCCACATGCTCATGCAAGCTTATAAGGTGAATCCTTCCGTGTTCATATAGACCTCTATTCTTACAGAGAGATCCGTATGCAGGCCTGTTAGATTGTAAGGCTTGCGTTTTACGTCTTTCTAGAGCTAGACTTTCAAACCCGAACCCTAGGCTAGGCACCTAAAAATCTCAAAATACTTACATAGGTATGCTTGTAAAGCTGAAATAAGTGGGTAAAATTGCTTCTCAGGGTGCTAATTAGACTACTACTAGACTTCAGGCTTTCTTGGAGAAGGGCCCTGTATTTAAACAATTTGATACTAGAGTCCTGGTGAGAACATTGACCTAAATTCTTCATCCTAAGAGTTTTAAGAACTATGTTTGTTTTCAAAAGCGTAGGTTCATGTGTCTCGCCAAAGAATGTCTTCCATAAATTACTCCATTATTAAGATATAGCTCTTGAGAACTTAACGTCAGAGCAAAGATCCCAAGCCCCTTCTAGGGCATAAACATAACCGCTGAGCTACCACAAGCCTACTGTTTGCTCTTCTCCATCCTTAACTAGGTTTGCTATCTCTCTTGTGTTGTGCACTTCTGATTTGCATGACATTTGAAAGTATGCCATTTAATTAAATTTATGCAAATTGATTCTTTCTTTTGACAGCCCTCCTTGGCAGATTCCCTGGTTGGCCTCTGGGTGGGCTGATGAAAAGCAGGCTTGGTTTATGGAATAATTACTCATGCTGCTACCTGAAATGTGAACTGTAAATCTCTTACAGCATTGATGAATGTAGCAGCAGTCACAGTTGCTTTTTCTTTGGACTGTGGTAGGACGTTGACTTAACGCTGCAGACTTTTTTTTTTTTTTTTTTTAAATTCTTCTTCCCCTCCTTTGTCAATGTGATGCTTTCCCCAGCACAAAATGTTTTGCAGGAGATAAGAGGGATAGGACCGAGTTCTGTTTAGCAGTCTCCTTTCTGTCCTCTTTTTATGTTTAAGGTGATGGGGCATATGATGCTTTTCTTTTGCTCTTTATATTCCGCTTTTGAAGAAGCGGTAAGAAAAATTGGAGTATGTTTTGCTGGATACGCTTTTATACCAAGCACAGAGACTTGCAATAACAGACAGCCATGTTTGTCCTGGAAATCAAATGCTGTTGCCAGGCCTTAATTTGAAATGTTACAGCTAAGTAGCTGACAAACCCTGTTCAGAGAGAGGGACTTTCTTTATCGAGCTTGTGGATATAAGAATCTTGCCTGTTAATTGCTTCTATTACCCTATTAAATAGCCTGGCAGGGGATGCTGTCTCTAAAGGACTAAGTCTACAGTAGTGCATCAGTTACTTTTCTTTTTGTCTCGTTGATCTGTAGAGTGACTTAGGCGAAGAGGAGCAAAAAAGTAGCCTTATAAAGGTGGAAGTCTGGTGGCGTTCAGCTAAATTACTTGCTTTTGTTTTCTGCTCTCTTGATGGGCTCTCTATGTCCAAAATGCACTTCGGTGAAATAAACTTGGCAAAATTGGTTATTTACCCAAACTGGCTAGTGCTTCTGAGTATTTCCAATACAAGTACTAATCAAGGTAATGGAGTGTTCCTACCTGTACTTGTGACAGAGAAGAGAGCCCTGTGCTATGCAAAGAGATATTCTTGTGCATTTTTGACATGGAATTGAAGGTAGATGGTGAGTAACCAGGAAGAATTACTCAGGAAGACCAGGACACAGCCCTTTAGGACCAGATTTGATGGCCAGTATTCTGTGTAACATTTCTTGGAGAAAAGAATTACATTTCTGTATTTCAAAACAATGATGATGTGGTTTGGGAATGGAGGGGAGAAGCAAAAAAGGACCACGTATCCTTCAGATAGATTATAGGTTGTAGAACCAAGGGCCTTGAACTTGAGTTTTTCCTTTGGGCTCCTGATTTCAGAAACAAAAACTTGAAGTTCTTTCTTTTTCCATGCAGGGAAAGGAGAAACAACTTAGTAAGAAAAGAAAGGCAAGTCTATGATGAATGGATTATTAAAATTCAAAATAAATTGTGTATGGAAAAACCCCACACCAACAGCGAAACATTTGTCAGGTCCAGCTTCCTTTTGTTTTCATTAGCACTTCAATTTATGTGTATTTATTCTCTCTTTTTTTGTTCCACAGACTTTTAAGGAGGATAAATACTTAAAAGATGCTATGGATTGTAGCGATGTCATCTGGCAGAGGGGTTTATTGAGAAAAGGATACGGGATCTGCCATGGTACTGCTGGCAATGGCTACTCCTTCTTGTCTCTCTATAACCTAACTCAGGACAAAAAGTACCTCTACCGAGCTTGCAAGGTGAGCTCCGCAGCATCCCAACAAACTTACTGTTCCCTTTCACGTCATAACGTCCATGCAAGGGTAAACTGTGATCGGAGCAGGCTGTTGTGTGCTGGGGCTGGAGCTGGCTGCTTGCGCGGTTGGGTGGGACAACAGGGTCCCCTCACTTGCTGCCCTTTACTCACACTTCGACTGGAAGACTTCAACCGCGTACGTGGGGCACGGGCCGTCTTAACGCGCAGAATGAAACGCACAGATGTTCTGTAAGGGGGGAGGAGCTAAAAACGTATTCAGAACAAAATAGTCTGAAAATCAGCCTGCCTGAACAATAACAGACTAATGTTATGTGGTGCTAATTATTCCATTGAGACATGCACTGTCGTCCTCAGCTCCTCAAGCAATACTGTTTGTAGTCTTTGTAATTATTTGTTTTCAGACTAGTGTCTGTTTGGGGCTTTCAGAGCTCTGAATTGCAGTTATTAAATTGCTCACTTACGTTTTTTTCATTAATACAAATTGCAGAGAAAGACACACTCAGAATTTTTCCACTAGAATTGTCCAGGTTCTGCTATCAAGCTCTGACTATGCTAGCAGTTACCAAAGGAGGAGGCTTTCTCTGCCTGTTTCCTCATCTCATAGGTTTTGGTTTTGGTTTTGGTTTGGTTTGTTGGGGTTTTTTTCAGCTTAATTCACTGATACTAGGTTTCATATTGCATACGTAACTATTTAGCTGGGGCCTTTTTAAAAGTATTGCAATGGGAAATTTGATGAGTTGCTTCTTAGGTGCTTTTAGATGAGCACTGGCCGTATGTAAAGCTATTGTATTCACCTCCACTGTCAGCCTGTCCTCCGCCAGCAGAGCTTGAGAAGGTTGCTGCTTGTCTCACATTTACCAAAGCATCACGCCGTGAGGACATCTGTAAGCACGCCTGCATCCTAGAGAGCGTAACAAACCCCTGGCACTCCCACGGCAAACGTGTGACTGTTACACGCGGACTCGCCCACCGCTGACGTGTGAGCCGCAGCACAACAGCAGTACCGTGGGCACAGCTATCGGGCTCCCCCGTCATCCTCCATGCTAGTACGTTTTCTGTGGCTCTGTGCAGCATTGGCAACTCCTGTTGCTGCTGCATTTCTGGCCCAAGAGAGCCCTGACGTTCTTCCATACCAAGCTAGAGAAAAGCAAGCGTATCTATTTCAAAGCCAAAAAAGGAAGAGACTCAGTTACGTACCTGCAGTCCCTTTGAGAAGGAAGATGTGGCACAGTGGCCAAAGGCTGTTTGCTGGAGGTGCCCAGCATTGTCAGGTCTGGCAGCATATTTGCAGCCATTCTGCGTTTTAGCATCTCCAGCATTCAGTCAGGCCCTTTGGGCTCTTGCAGGGCAAATCTTGAAACAGGCAGAGGAATTTGCTTGTCCTGCATTCTTGAAATCTTTTCTTTTTGAGGCAGAGCATGCAGGGAAGCAAGCGTGCAGTTATGTTGGTACCTAAAGGCATGTAACTGAGAGAACTAGATGGCTCCCCTCCCAAGGGTGTTTGCTCTCACCGAAAACATGAGGCCCAGGGGAAGGAGTCTGGCCAGGAATCCCTGGTTACCTCTCAGGAGCCACGGAACTGTTTCACAAATGAACCAGAAGAGCTTGGAAGGCCATTACTCACAGAGCCCCCTGGTTTGTGCCTCTCACTTTCGGCTTCGCAGCTTTTCTCCAGCTGTATCAGACAGGCTCCCAGGAGGCTGGGCCCTCCCAGCTGCCCTGCCTGGGGGAGGAGAGGGGCTCTGGCATCCTGGGCTCCAGGCAACAGAGAGCATCCGAGCCCTGTGCTGCTCAGCGCTGCGATTAAACCACTGCTGATGGCAAGCATGCCCCGTCTATGTGACAAATAATGGTAGATGTCTTCCTGCTAGAAGATTTTTTTTTTTTTTTTTTCCTTCCCCTTGGTTTAACAAAGATATTAGTGTGGCTTGCTGGATCTGTGAGTTGTGCTGAAGCTATGAACTTGTAAACGATGGTTGTGCTTCAGTAGCCTGGGGTGCATTTTTTTAATTTCTGTTGCAGTTCCCAGGCTGGCAGTAATAATAAAGGGGAGTAGTAAGATGTGGATGTTGCAAGAATTGATTGTAATTTAGAAACATGCCATAAACATGTTCTGTCCTCACATATAAGACAAGATTACATGGAGGATTAAACCCCGATTTGAAGATTTATACCCGTGGGGGCCCAAAAATGTTTCATCGGTTCTCAATAACAGCGTGGACCACAATGTTTGTGGGTTTTTTGCTGGGTTTCCTCAAGACGTTCACACACATGCACACAACCCTACCAAGAGAAGAAAAATCCATTCCCCAGTCAACATTTAAACAGAACAGAGTGGGGGGAAGAAGGGAGGCGTTGCCACCCTTTATCCTCCTGTTGAACAGGTTGATGGCTTTGTGGGCATGCTCACGCCCCATATAGCTCCAACTTCAGAGCTGGGGCACCCTCTAGTTAGTAGGATGATCTGTTTGCTAGCAGGTTTCCCAAATTGCAGGGGGAGTGGGGAGAGACCTCGGAGTTCGTTGCTTTGCAGGAATCTCCTCGCTGTATTTTGAATAAGCAATGGCTTGCTTCCAAGCACAGAAATGCCAGGGGAACTTGTGGCCTGTATGCTCTGGGGAGCCATAAAGGAGAAATAGATGGTTGCCATTAAATTGATCCAGATGTGGTTCATAAGTCACGTATGTCTAACGTGGCTACTGCAGCAGTGTTGATCGAACACAAGAAAGACACTGATAACGCTTTTTAATGGTATTCCATCTTCTGCAACAAAATATTGATGACCGTAATTGTCTAACTCTATTTATAACGATTTTTCATAAGGCTTGGGGAGAGCAAATAAATGAAACTAAGTAATGGCAGCTGGAGATTTAATACTCTAAATTGGTGCAAGAAAACCAAAATGCAATTAACAACCCTAAGTCCTGAGAACGTGGATAAAGCACCAAGACAGATAGGAAACTGTCTAATATAGTATTTCTAATACTAATATAGTATTAGAAGAATTTTGCCCTTGAAACTGAATATATCTGTTCTCACAGCATTTTTCATTGATGTGTTGCAGGGTTGACTTACAGAAAACAGAAGTTAAGTAGAGCCCACCTAATTATGTTGTTATGAAACTGAAACTTGTACTGAAACCTAATTGCAGCCTTGTCACAGTTGAAGTGGGACAAATTGATCACAGACAGTGATTTCTGTGTTGTGTCTCTGCTTACGCTGTTTTACATTTAGTACCTATTAAAGATATGCAGATACTCAAGCTTGCATTTACCAGTCTTAAATAAAAAAAAATTAAAATAAAATCTCTTTTTTTTTTTTTTTTTTTAATAATGTTTTCCCCAGTTTGCTGAATGGTGTTTGGAGTATGGTGCACATGGATGTCGTATTCCTGACCGACCTTATTCTCTCTTTGAAGGTAAAGTGATGGTGTTGCAAATGGTATGGTATTATACAGGAAAGAAGGGCAACCTTGCAGTTTTGGCACATGCTTAGGAGTTCGGAAATCTTTGGCGGGTTCCTCTACCGCTAGAAATAGACCCACTGCCTAAAAGAAGGCAGGGATGAGAGGGGGAGAAAAAGACAAAAGAAAATAATTCACTATCGTGGCTTTCACTCTTGGTTGCATTTCAGCAGTTTCCAATGTAAAGCCAGTGCCACTGTCATTCCTGAATTAAATTCTGCTGTGCTGATGCCTCTTGGCTTAAAGCACATGGAAGTCCGGGCAACGGTTTTGTTGCAGGGGTTGTTGCAGAGGAGTGGCTGTGGGTAGGGGGTCTCAAATAGTTGCTGGCTTGTCAGAACTAGACCTTCTCTGCTGCAGTACTAAAGCAAGGGAAAGCTAGTTTTAATATGAACCCACATTATTGGACAGAAAAGAAATGCAGAGTTCTCAGGGGTTTTTTCTGCAAGTTCAGTTCCTAAATACTTTCCTAGAGCTTTGTAATTTTTTTTTATTTGTAGCTTATTTTCTATTCCCTATCTCATCCTTAGGTTTTAGAAAAACAGTAGCAAGGAATCATAGCTGTGTAGCAAGATCCACCTAGGATTTAAAGTTAGCGCTGTTACTTCATGAACAGTGAGCCTAGTCTGCCACCTATCACAAGTCCGTGAAATTACAGCAGACCGAATTAGGATTATTTTACAAATAAACCAATCCAAGGTGTGAACGCAAGAGAGCAGTAGTTATATATGCATCCCTTCTAAATACAGAGTTATTGTCTTAATGTTTAAGGGAGAAAAATGTAAATATTCTTATTCCTGAGGGTGCCCTTGTGTGCGCTTGTAGAGGGGAAAAAGCAGACACACAATCTGTTGTGTAAAAGCTTTGAAATTTGTCGAGAAGATGAAGTAATGCCAACAATAGGATGATTTGTGCTTTAATGCTGACATACAGCTTTTGCTTAGTTTTTTAATGTCTGATTTTTTTTTTTTTTAGAAAAATCTAGACGTCTCAAATTTGAGACAAAAAACTCATAATTTTGAGGGTTTTTTTGTAGCCAAAATTGTGCTTGAAGCTGTCCAATTCCACACTTTCAGTGGAAGTTGTGTGTGCATCTTATGGGATTGTCTTAATTGTTTAATTTGCATCAGATGCTATATTTCAAGAAGGTTCCTTTGTTTGTATATGCTTAGCTATTGATAAATTAGGATGTTAGCTTGATCATAAAACTGAGCTTGTATTTGTATGCTCTCCTGCTGTAGGGTGCCTCTGTTGTCTGTCACCCTAAGAGTTTTGTTAGGTGATGCTGGTGGTACTGCGTCAGGCTCTGGATGACCTCTTTATGAATAGTGAACAAATGAATCTGTACATCACAAGTATTACAATAAAGTTTTGCCTTTGTTTTTTCACCAGGGAAATGATGAGCAAGAGCTGCTCAAATTCTGAGGGACGGTTCAAATTGGGGTTTACTTTTTCTTAATGGAAGTAGCATTGAGGTTGTGCAGCTGAAAAGGTGGTAGCAGGGAGATCTTGGTTCTTGCCTTTGATCTTTTCAAGTGAAACTTCGTTTCCTGGGCAAAGTACAGATGAACTTGCCTTTCGATAGGCCCTAAGTTCACCTCTTCAAAAAAAAAGATCTAGTGGGGAGGTGTTCCAACAGGTGCTGTCGCCTTTGCTGCTGCCTTTGCTATTTTAATTTCAAAGATGCACGAAGATCTCTTTCTCGTTATGTTTTAGGCATGGCTGGAGCTATTCACTTCCTCTCAGATATTTCAGTACCGGAGACTTCCCAGTTTCCAGCCTTTGAACTTGGATCTCAAAGGAGGGAAAACAAAGTGGAACAGGACAGCTAAAAGATCATTTTGAAAGGAAACTGATGCCAAAAGAGATGAGACTGTTTAGTGCCTCTGATACTGAACCAACTCGACCCTGAACCGGATGGATAAACCCCTTTTCTCTCACCCCCCTCACCCCAAAGGACCATGAAGTCATTAAAGCATGAACAGGAGAAGCCACATTTAAGTTCTGTTAAAGTGACACCTTCAGACGTAGGACAAGAGAAGTCAAGTTTTGAACTTTCTCTCTTCCGTTGTTTTTGTCTTCTTCAGGTCTTTGACATGCTCTGCATGTTTATTGGTGTCGTCTGTTGATTCGAGTCTTTCGTTGTTAGGAAAAAAATCCGGTCTCTGTGTGAATCTGTCCTGTACCTTCGCGCATGACTCACAACAGCAGTGTTGCTTTCTGCCGTGTGGTTACCCAGATTGTTCCACCTTATGCCAGAGAGTTCGCTGCAGGACAGTGCCCAGCTTCACTGGTGAGCTGATGACTTCAAAAAGAGATGAAAAACGTTTTTATGTTCATATTTTTCTGCATTTTTCTCCATGGTCCCTAGAAGCGCAAGCGATGGAGATGAGCCTTTTTTGATGAAGAGGTATGAGGCCGTCTCAGTTTTCAGAAACTTAGGAGGTTGGAAGGGACCTGACTTGTCTTTTGTTGCTGTTGTGGGAGGTTTTTTTGAAGGCCTGAAAGAGAGGTTGTGTTTGACACCTGCACCTGATTAGTGTGTCAGGCACTGAGAGCAGGGTGGAGATGCTTGTCCCCACCTTTGCGAAGCCCCATCCTGTGGCATAAGCTTAAACTGAAGGCGGAGTCACCCATACTAACCTCCCGCTGCCGCCGAGAGCAGAGCAGGGACAGCATAACTGTGCTTCTCCTTTCCTGTACGTGGATTTGAAATAAACCTGTCCTGCAGCATCTAGTATAGAAATGAGTGAGGGAGGGCATCAGGGCAGTTTCTCATGCTGGTAACTCGGGGTGACTGTTGCTTCCAAACCAAGGCGGTGATTTGTTCTGGGCCCTTCGCTCCCTTTCCCAGCCCTGCTGCATTTACCCCATATAGTACGATAGGAACGATAAACACCAGCTGCCTGTGGAGGCTGCAGAAGATTAATGAGCAATATGAAGCCGTTGCTAGAGGCTGTAATTGAAGTTGATTTCATCTTAAAATCCGAACAGAAAAAGCCCTTTGCCCTTAGTTTTAACTGTGCTGCTAGTGCTTTGCTTCCCCTTGTAGTGTGGTGGGGTTGGGAAATACCAGAGCTGCCTCCAGGCGTGCTTTGAGTATCAGGCTCTTGGTGCGGGAGAAGGGGGACGTACTGTAAGTAGGTTTACAACGTGTGCCAGGTAGTAAGTACGCTTACTGCTTGGGAAAGGTAAGTAAAGTGTAGTGCACTGTCCCTCGCTCGAGCTGTTGTCATCCTTCCCCCAGGTCTCCTTGTGCTCTGTCATTCCAGGTGCTTATTTTAATCCATACTTTCTGCCGGGTGGGAGTGTGACAGATGGCAGCGACTTTGACCTTTCAGGCGTGCACTGGGATGGATGTGACCTGTGGGGCATCTGCTGAGTGCCAGTGTTTGCAGCCAGGCTTGGAGATGCATTGTTGTTCCTGCATAAACCTCTGAATAGTAGCGGGTGATTTCCTTGAACTTTATAGTATCTGTTGCCAAATCCGTTGGGGTATTAATAATCTTTACATTCAGTTCTGCAGGGCAGTAGCAGCAGTGCCAGCGCAGGGACAGCTTAATGTCACAGTGTAGCTCTGCTGGTTTGTCAGGTAAGGACTAAAACACGGGAGCAGCAGGAGAGGCTTTTCCACCCCTCTGGCAAAGG
Organism: Pelecanoides urinatrix; assembly: GCA_013400755.1. Taxonomy (NCBI): domain Eukaryota; kingdom Metazoa; phylum Chordata; class Aves; order Procellariiformes; family Procellariidae; genus Pelecanoides; species Pelecanoides urinatrix. The sequence goes on along the minus strand of VZTQ01010704.1, from coordinate 124,655 downwards.
GCAGGAGAGGAGGTGGGGGACACCAAACCCAGCTGCATCTGGACAGCCAGGGATGAGGGAAAATGCTGAAGGGCAGTGGGAGGGAGGGGTGCTGCGTGGCGAGCAGCTGGGGTGAGGTAAACTGGAGCAGAGCGGGCAGAAAGCAGAGGGATCAGTGAGGAACGGGGAGAGCCGATTACGGGAGGCAACGCACAGAATGTGCCAGCAGAGGCCATCTCAAAGGAGGTGTTCCTCTGTGGCAAGCATGCTGAGGTCTAACCGTGTTTCTTTCTTCAGCCTGTGGGTCACTGATTGTGCCCTTAGATAAGCCAGGGAGGAAACTTGCCCAGGGTGAAGTCTCACAGAAATTCTAACAAAGGAGATAGATGCCAGCTCTGATCCTGTTTGTCATCACCCCCACCCCTTTTCTCCTTCCCGTCCGTCCGCTGTGACTGCGGAGCACGTGGGGTGGGTTAACAGGGCTTGCCAGGTTTGCAGGAACCGCCTGCAAACACAGAACCGGAGCCACCGGCCTTCCCGGCAAACCCCAAGCGCATGTTCCACTGCCTGCTTAACTGGGGGGCAGCAGGCGGGTTGTTTTCATTCAGTGATTACATACATCTATGCCTTCTTGGCTGCTGAGCTTGGAGTGGCACCTGTGGGAGGTGATTTTGGCCGGTTGGAGCCCAAGGGGAATTAAAACTTGATGGTTTAAAAAATATATCGGTGTATATACACACTTAGAACAGCTTAATAATGAGCAGATCTCCAAGATGCTTGAATGCACCCATTAAAATAACGAGCAAGTCAGCTACCAGCTCTTTCTGTACCGTAGCCAGCCTTCTGCTGCAGCGGGGCCTGGCGCCATCATTCTCCGCAGAATCCTCTTGGAATTGAGCAAGACTGGAAACGTAACGTATTGAGTCAGGAAGGGTCTGACAATGCGTCTGCCTCGTCTTCCTGATGTGACTTTCCCTGTGGCTCCTCCTTTCTCCTCGTCGCAGTGTTGTGATATCGAGGTGGCCCATTAAGAAAGGTTGTTGTGTGAAGGTGAAAAAATGTATTTCATGAAGGCATTGTTTTCAGAAATCACATCAAACTAAAATGTGGAAAATGTCTTATTATTCCCTGGTTTGCTTTGTCCGTGTGTAATAGTCCATCTGTTGCAAAAAGCAGTAGTGTTAAAAATGGAGATGTTCTTTGGGCAGAAAAAGAGGAAAAAAAAAATGCTGATGTTTTGTTCTTTGGCTTTATTAGTAAAGATCAAGCTATGTGGTGGTAATTTGTGTGATTCTTTTTTTTTTTTCCCTGTTGTACTCCTTCCTTCCCTCCAGCAGTGTGGTGATAGCTGTCCCACTGACCTGACTGCTGAACCACCTCGCGATCGCATAGTCCTGCAGAATGAAACACATGCAGAGAGTGGGCAAATCGCCTTTTTAAACCTTCACCTTTTACTAGCATGGAAGACCTCTTCACTGCTGCTTTTCCCAGGTGCTTTTTCGTGAACATTGCTTAGTGCGAAGCATTGCTTTCCTCTCTGGTCACATAGGTCCCGTTGAAGAGTTTGCAGCTAAAGCCTGACTCACGACTAGCTGGTTTTTAAGAACACATGTATGAAATTTCTCTGTCCAGCTGACTAACAGCAGTTTTGCAGCTTTGTGAAAGCTTGATGTTTTTCTTTAGCTAGGCTTTAACAGAAGAAAACTTCAAGCCTGCTGCAAGCAAGGGGCAGTATTTCTGTTTCACAAAGCCCTCTGCCTCTGAGAGCAACTGCTGCTTTTTTGAATTAATAGCATTATTCCTGCTGTGTTGGTAGGGACCTGAAGATAATCTTTACAAATTCAGCTGTAGCTAGATAAATGTGTTGGGGTTTTTCTAGCACGTCAAAATAGGGTAGGGAGGAGAGAGAGAGAGAGAGAGGTAGGAGGAAGCATGTGTGCTGCCTGAGCCCTGTCCCGTCAGGGTCTTTGGATGCAGCAGTCTTTTTCCTGTAAAATTGTTCACTTNCCTCTGGGCAGCTTTCCAGCCACTCTTCCCCAAGCCTGGAGCGTTGCCTGGGGTTGTTGTGGCCAAAGTGCAGGACCCGGCACTTGGCCTTGTTGAACCTCATGCAGTTGGCCTCGGCCCATCGATCCAGCCTGTCCAGGTCCCTCTGCAGAGCCTTCCTGCCCTCCAGCAGATCAACACTCCCGCCCAGCTCGGTGTCGTCTTCCCCCATTTGTTTTCATTGGTTTCACATCGCTGCACAGGCGCAGGAACCCAGTCTCTGCCCGGCACAGCAGCCCTGATTCGCATGCAGGGAGCGGTGGTGACCCATCTTCAGCCACCGCTTCTCTTCAGCAGCTACAAGCGGGCTGCTGTAAAGCCAGCTGTAGCTGTCAGATAAGCCAGGGTTAGGCAGCAGGCAGTAACTATGTACGGAGACGCACACCTCTATTCTTGTGACTTCTCTCACTACATAAAGCCAAAATAACACTTACGTGCAGCTAAGGAGCTGCCTCCACCTGCAGGAGCTGGGGTGGAGGGCTGATTAACTCTTCCCTCTGCTTTCTCTGCTGTCCCCTTCGCCTTGCAGCACCCGGCAGCTTGGGACCGTGGCTGCCAGTTGCACCTCTGTTCTTTAACAGCATTAGTATCCAGCAGTTGCTTTTAGAAACTGCCTTATGCCGGATCTTCCCCTGCATGGTGTCTCTGCAGTAGTTCCCCTGTCAAAGAGCACAAACAACAACCGTAAAATCCCAGAAGGCAGCTCAGCCCCCAGCGACAGAGTGTCAGAGGGGAGGGGGGAGGACCCCCACAGCCACGGGGCCTGCGAAGACGTCCTGGCTCTTTCCTCGCACCTACTGCATTAGCAGTGATGCATTAGTTAGACTAGAAAAAGAAAAAAATGGGGGGGGGGGGCGGGGAATAAGGCTCCACTATCTGACAAGGTGTTTTATCTTCTTGGCTGGCCTGTGTGCCAAAAAGTGGCTTCTTGGGTATAGGCATATAAAACTATCCCATCTGAGGGTTTTGGGGTTAGTTTTTTTTTTTATTTAAGTAGGGAAGAAAGAGCAATACCTCCTTTGCTTCTTCACATAGGCTGAAGAGCTTGTTGGCGAATGTAGTCCCAGCTGTTTGTTTTCACAGCAGTGTAAGCTGTCACAGGGCAGTAAAGAAAAGGGAAAAAAAAAAAAACAACCAACCCCACCCACAAAACAAAAAAGCTTGTCACTGCATTATCTTTGCCCAATGTGATAATGAAACACAGGCGCAGCTGCCTGGCAGCCCCAAACCGAAATGGCAGGGTTGGTACCCTCCTTGTCATTCCGGGGCCTATTTGCAGCACAACTGATGCGTCAGCCGGCTAATTACAGGGAGGCACTGCAAGGTGCTGCTGGTGACGTTTGCCCCTCTCCTGTGAGCCATGGGGCACCCAGTCACACCAGGGAGAAGGAGGTGGAGGAGAGACGCATGAACAAAAAAAATCGGTGAATAAGCTTGTGCTGCTTTAGTGGCTTCAGCCCAACAGCGCTGCCTCGACCGGCTCCCTCACTGTCGTGGTTTAACCTGGCAGGCAGCCAAACACCACGCAGCCGCTCGCTCACTCCCCCACCCCCCCCAGTGGGACAGGGAGGGAATCGGAAGGGTAAGCGTGAGAAAAATTCGTGGGTTGAGATAAAGACAGTTTAATAGAACAGAAAAGGGAAAAGAAGAATAAATAATGGTAGAATATACAAAAGGAGTGATGCACAATGCAATTGCTCACCACCCACGCTGACCGATAACCAAGTCGCAATCGGTACTTCCTGGATCACCCCTACCGTTCCTATACTGAGCATGACGTCACATGGTATGGAATACCCCATTGGCCAGCTGGGCTGGCTGTCCTGATTATGTTCCCTCCCATCTTGTGTACCTAGCTCAGTCAGCAGGCATGGGAGCTGTCACTGGATTTGGAGAGTACTTAGCAACAACTGAAAACATCAGTGTGTTATCAACATTCTCCTCACACTAAATCCAAAACACAGCACTAGGAAGAGATTTAACCCTATCCCAGCCAAAACCAGGACACTCGCCCACACCTCGGCAGAGGTCTCTCGGGTGCCCTGGGCCTGACAGCGGGTGCCGGGGCTGTGTACTTGCTGGAAGGCTGAAGAAGAAGCAGCCAAACTTTATGAACCCTCAGACTGCAATGAACTTAATTCACCCATTAAGATGGAGCCTTCCCTCAACAGCATGTAAGGCAGCACCTTGGAGGGAAGGCACCTTAAGGGAAGAAAACTTACTTTCCTGGGAAAAAAGCATCTCCTGGGGTCAGGAGATGCTCTGGCAACAGCCAGCCCTTGCCCTGAAGGCAAGTTAGAGCCGTGTCACCAGGGGTTGAAGGATGAGCTTTAGCCCAACTGCTCGAAGAGGCTTTACAGCTCTGCTGAAGGACAGAAAAGCAATCTCCATTGCTGCTTTTCTTCTGAGGGGGGAATGAGACATCACTCTCCTGCCGCAGGGCTGAAGGACGATGTGTGGGGCATACAAGAAGGGGAAAAAAAAATGCTGAAGGAAAATAATTCCTGAAGCCTCCTGGGACAGGCAGGACACAGCATCTCAGAGCATCCGTGAGGCTGCTCCCATGATCATGGAGTTGCTCTACACCCCTGCTTACTCCTGACAGTAGCTGCTTAGAAAAAGATGGTATTACACGAGTATTCTTCCTCTCCTCCCCGCTCAAACTACAGCAACCCCAGGCTGAAAACCAACGTCTGCGTAACCCCCTGGAGCTGACCACAGGCATACAGCATCACGCACAACGCTAACCAGCAAGTTTTCGGGCTGTGCCACTTCACGCCTTTACTGATGGAAGCCAGACAAATTCTGTCCCTTTGCTGGCGCTGGGTCACACCCACCCATCTGCCACCACCAGGTCATCCACACCCCCCCCCCCCCCCAACCAAAAAAATCTCCCTGGTGCAGCCCCTACCCCAGACCGCCAGCATCTTCTGCACCAGCAGCCCTGCCAGCCCACCACTGCCACCACGCAAGATGGGGCTGCAGGGGTCGAGGACAGCCGGCCGGGGGTCGGGATTGATTTTGAAACCGTGCTGCTGAATTATTATATACTTTAATTAAATCTTTCTAGGATCTTTAGCAAGTGATTAATTAAGTATTATCCTTAGCTTAGTCAAGTGATGAACTAAGATTGTTTGAAGACCAGATGTTTAAGAAATATTTAGCTGAGTAGTCAAGTGTTAAAGGTATATACAATAGAATGTAACTATTCAATAAGAAGCTCAAAGACTGTGAAACGAACTGTCCGAAACGATGAAGAAGCTGGTACCAAAACCAGGAATCCTATTGTTTGCAAGAAGCAGCCATCTGGCTGAAACTGGTTTGCAAGTTTGGAACACAGTCAACTCAGTATTCTGAGCCAAAGGTGGAAAGTACACAGTGAAGAAGACAGTGAGCCTTCATCCAACAGACCCCAACAGACGACCACCCGATGGCAGTACGCAAGCGCCAGAAGGAGGAGATTTATGATAATGAGTTCCTGAGGATGACATAATAGTTACACCCATTAACTGTAATAACCCAACCTATAGTAATGAATATGCATGTCTTTGTGTAATAAATAGATGCTTGTTCTATAACCAAGTGTGTAAGTTAGGAGGAGTGATCCCCCTTGCACCCGGTGCCGCAATACACATACCTGCTTTATAACTCTTTGTGAGTTGTAGAGTCTGTTTCCGTGCGTCAATTTTCTGCCCAAATCCATCGAGCTGAGCATTTGTGCACCTCCCAGTCTGCATCGCATTTGACAGGCAGCCCATGAGCAGCTGCCTGGCACTGCCCGCAGCTGTCCCCTGCTGCCGGGGGTTTGTGGCTGCAGCCGGCGGTTCACTCGCGTGATGGAAGCAAGGGGAGGCAGGCAGAGCCTCAGCTCGCCCCCTAAACCAATATTTAAAAGGTCTGTTCTGTCTGTTCTAGGGTGCGGAGGAGTCGGGATATTGCCCCTGCACTGGGCACTGGGGAGGCCGCACCTCGAATCCTGGGTTCAGTTTTGGGCCCCTCACGACAAGAAGGACATGGAGGGGCTGGAGCGTGTCCAGAGAAGGGCAACGGAGCTGGGGAAGGGCCTGGAGCACAAGTCTGATGAGGAGCGGCTGAGGGAACTGGGGGTGTTCAGCCTGNTGTGATTCTGTGATACATCTGTCCCAAGCGTTTACCCTTAGCACTCATCAGGCAGCCAATCGATTGAACGTAATCCAAAACAAATCTCAAGGTGTTCCGGTATTTGTAGCCAGACTGGTCCAATTAATGACTTGAAAATCACTTCAGAAATAAACTATTCCCTCCATCTGGGGAGCAGAGCCCACACCCTGGACCGCCCTGGCCTGGGAGACAGGGGGCTGGTGGGAGGGAGGTAGGGCAGCGCTGGCTGCAGAGGCAGGGTGGATGGGGTGTGGGTCACCCGCCGCTACCTACGGGTGAGGAACTCCCTGCCAGCGGATGGGAAGGGAAGCAAATGGGCCTTCTCAGTCTCACCAGCGATGGTGGCAGGAGAACCAGCCGCTGGAACCTGCTCAGAAATGTGGCCAGGTCCATGGCCCTGGAAACACCTGGGGTCGGGGAGATTTGTGGCATGAGGACATGGCCAGCTCCCTGTCGAGAGCTACAGAGTCCCAGGAATACCACCTTTAATAGCCCTTCAGCGACAAATTTGATGACAGCATGCCAGGAGGCACAAGCTGCACACAAGGATCACGGAGTCCTTACGAGTCTACAAAGACCTCTGCTCATTCCCTCCCTGCATGATCCCCAAGGAGGAAAGAGAGCAGAGCACATCCCGCCATCCATAACCTCTTCATTGAGACAGGACTGACAGCGAAACCTCTGGCTGAAAACCAGCTGCCCAGCCACAGAAAGGGCAGGTTCCCTCCCCATCCCACAGCGCAGCCTGGGCTTGTTGCACAAGCCTTGGACGTAACAAAGGACTGGCCACACCAGAGCTTCGGGCAAGGTGTACCAGGAGTCCCTTTTCTCTCAAAGTGGCGTAGTTGGGCATTTCATCGTGGTAGAAAGGGACTGACCCCCTTCTCATTCCCATTTCTGCCAGGGCCACAACAGCAGAGACCTCAAAGGTTCCCTTACCCACCTAGACGTGTTTCCTCCCGACCACTGCCACCACCAGACACATTTAGAGGATCCACAACTGAAGGAAGGTCCTCAAGGGGGTATCATTTATGTCCCTGGCTCCCCCCCTGGGCTCAGTGGCTTGGCTTAAGCATCTCCATTCTGCCCAAGCCCTGTTCAAGGCATTTAAACCCCCCGTATCAAAAGTCTCTGCAAGAACCAGGAGACCGATGCCCACAACACGTTAAATCGACTTCCTGATGTAGATGGAGAGATCTCAAAGGCAGGTGGGGAGTCAGCCCCGTACCCTGCTCTGGTGCCCCCGGCGAGGGGCAGGGGAGCACCCCACGCACCCCCAGGGCTCCCAGCCACCAGCACCCACCTTATTTCGCAGTCAAAACACCACCCTGCATCATCAGCGAGGCACCAAAACCTCTGTTGTGTTAGAGAGAGGACACAGTAGCGGCATCCAGAGAATCCGACGGGGGAATCCCAATGGATAAAGCATCAACGCACCATGGGGAAGTTCACGTTAGCGAAGCTGCTGGCAGCTCCCAGGGCATCACTGCTGCCAGGTTAAAATCCTGCTGGAAGACGGTGGGACTGCACACCCGACCTGTCCTCACTGCCTGCCGGTGAGAAGTCCTTTCCAGCCGTGCGCCCGTAGTCCGCGTTTCGCATCTGGCGTGCGAAAGTGCCGTCGAGTACAAATCTCTCGGTGGCATTAGACCTGCCTCCTCTCCTCCTCTGCACACAAGAGGTCACGCTCTTAATTCTACTTGGTAATATAAAGAACTTCAAACATACAGCTCAGGAAAGAGCAATGAAGAGGGCTAGAGATACAGCAACATCCCATCTTACTTTAATAAAAAGCATTTCAAAAGAAAGCCGGCACAAGTTTTATGAGCGATAGAAGCCCCTGAGACTGTATAAACACCTACTTCTGCTCCATCCATCCTCCAACCTGCCAACCCAGCCTTGCAAAACATGCAATGCACACTCCCAGTCAACTTCATATTGTTGATATCACCCTACCGACAGTTACAGGGCTTCTCCCTTCTTTCTCCCCACTTCTTTTTTTTAAAACTAAGAGAGGAAAAAAATGGAAAAAAATAAAAGAAAACCTAAAAACTTCCAAAAGCGAGGCAACAAGAGGAAAGGCATATAAACAGTTTGCAAGTAATTCATATGGATGCCTACACAGGTGCCATGTTTTCAAGAGAAGACCAAGCAAGTTTGCTAGCAGGAGCACAGGTTTTGTAAGAGGTAGTAAATAAACGAGCAAATAAACCATCCAGACTTCAGAAAAACTCCACCAGAAGTTGAATTTCAATGTACAGCATAAGCATTCACTATAAAAGGCTTCTATTCGATGTGTGCAGGAAAATGCCCACTGTCATAGATACGTTTCATAACATAAAAGTACTTACCAACATCTATCTACTAACATGAGGTCTGTTGTCATTTCTATTGACAGAAAAAGAAAGCTTGGATTTACTTTTAAAAAATTATGATGTCGTGTATACACAACCATATTCAGTGACATACCCAGCTTTAAACTTCGAGTGCACACTAATTTAGAAAATATACAGTTACAGTGTGCAGATGGACCTAGTAATCATATATAAAATGTACTTTTTTGTTTTCTTAAGTGTCCGCCGAGCCTATACTGCACACACAAAAGTACTTCGCTTTGTCCCTTATTATGATGCACAGCAAGGGAAAGCCTTAGTTACAAATTCACCCAAGTCAGGTCTGGGGAATGAGCTCCCAAAAAGCTAGCTCTGCTCCGGATGACTACCGACTCCACCAGCAGCTTTTAGAAACAGCGACCCTTAATGGTTTTTCTGTCAGAGACTCATGTTCACAACAAAAGGGATGCTCTTTTCTGCCAGTTCTGCAAATCCAACTTGCCACCTAGGAACAAGTGCTCACAAGCCACCCGCGTGCGTTAACAGCACAGTAAAGCTCTGGCTCCCTATGCAATCTTTAGATTACTCCAAACCACCTCGGTGACCTCTGTGCCCTGGCTGGAGTGACACAGGAGCAGTCGATGTACTGGCAGGGAGTAAACATTCACCCGGCACCCAGAGGGCCATACTGGACTCCTAACCCTCAGCTGTGCTGTTTCTGCAGGTCCTTCAGCAGGAGAAGGCGATGGCATCTTCTTCTTGTCCCTCGTTAGCGACACGGCTCTGAATATGCATGAAGGGAGAAGGTCCCATTAGTATGTAGTCATGTCTCAGAGGAGCTTCACGTTTTTGCTAGACATAAATGGGTGTGAGAGCCCTCACAGGGAAAGGGGCTCTGTGCTTATTTGGAGGTGTTGACTTGTGGTCACTCCGAAAGTCAGCCACGAGCACGAGACGGTGAATTGGGAATCCCGGGGTGGCTCACAGCAAAACGCCTGAAGAGCTAAGAGTCACTGAAAGCCAAACCATCTGCGCATCAGGTGAAGGAACTGCTCTTAAGCACTAGTCCCCAAAAGTTATTTATTTGCCTGACCTAGAGAGGAGAGCAGTTTTACAGATCTGTCACCTGCCGATGACAGTGCTCGGTACTTGGTACTCTTTGTGGCAGCAGCAAGACCATAATGAAAGCTACTATTTCTCAGGGACAAAACTCCCATCAATGTCAAAGGGAGCAAACCTGGAAGTGTGCTCCCATTCCTTCTTACTGTAATTATTTTCCAATTTAGGGAAGAAAACTTACCTACGTATTTCAGTGTTCCTAGCCGTTCTGTCGAGAGGCACAAGCACAAGTAGCTCTGAGGTTATAACATCTCCCTCTCACTACTGACATTTAGGTCATCGGCTTGTTTCACACAACCTCACCCTTGGCACAACAAGGGGACTCAGGATGCCAATCACACAGGCAGAGTCCAGGTGCTGGCCAAGAAACATTCAAGTCCCCGTCCTTTGCTTTTAGATGTATCCTTTAAAGTAATTAATTCCTCTTTTCTAGGGCACTTGGCAAAGCCCCTGCCATGACTTGACCAACACTGGTGCTCCAGTCACTCACGGGTTTCTATCACAGCATCTCTGTTGTGCATCAGAGCCAAGTTTTATAAGAAAAACATAAATGGAGAAGATGGCGGCCACCATTTCTGGTAAAAGCGTTGCCCTGCCTCTTCTACTTCTACCCTCTTTCTCTGCCATTTGCCTTATATGAGGGCCTTTCTGCTATGGGGTTTTATGAGAGTGCACGTCACTCTGGGGTTGCATAAAGAACTGCTATCAACACAATTAAACCCATGATTGAAACGAACAATAAATAAAGAGAAAGACATAGAGGTTTTAAATACAGGTTTCCATTAAAAGCATTACAAAGACGACTTCTCTCATTTTGAAGACAAAGAAAAAATCCACTTCTACTAAAAAAAAAAAAATTTTAAAAATTACCCCTTTGCAAGTAACTTTAATGAGGAAAGGTGCAGGGAAGGGAGGGAGAGAGGACTTGGAGAACTAGCAAGTGTTCAAAAGGGTGGATGCCCTCCATCTCGGTCATTTTGCAATGGCACCTTCTTCTCCCACAGTCAGGTCAGAGAGCCAGAGTCCTCACGTGGAGGATTTCACCACCTGCTCGTAAGGGGGAGGTGGTGTGTTGCAGTAGGAAGGTGGGGGTGGGTAAACCGGGTTTCCTTGTGGGGAATTGGGCTGGACGTGGAAAGCCATAGCCATGGGATTCATCACGGGTCCACCTGGATCTGTGTAATACGGCACTCCAGGTTGTTGTGATCCTGAAAGAAAGAAAAGAAGAGAAAAGGTATCAACAACGGCAGAAGCATCAGGCGGTTGTGCTCTTCCAGGGCTTCTGCTCTGCATAGTTGGACAAGCTTTTTCAGTGTTCATCAAAGCAAGGACAAGGAGCCACCTTTCTCCCTTTCCAGAGAAAACCCAGACTTGCAGGATGACATTCACCATTTCACCAAAAAGTTTCAATTTCACACGCAATGGAAATCATTTAATGAAACAAAGGGCACCACTGCCCCAAGCGACTACCATTTGAAAGAGAAAACAGCGAGCCCTGCTCAGTTCCCCGGACAGAAAAGCTGCCGTGCCAGCAGAGAGGAGAGGCGTGGGATCCCAGATGGACAACGGGGTTTCTGCTGCAGCCCTGACTCAGGTGTCAAGTCTTACAAAAGGACTTCACAGGTTATTTTGTAATGTACTGGATCTGCTTGTATGCCAGAGTGCATCTCAAATAGGTAATTTCCCTTCAAGGCACAATACGGCTAAGGAGCAAACACGTATGAAGCAAAAACGCAAGCTGAAGCCAATTATGGCTAGCTAACACAATGGGACAAAATTGCTTTGCACAGATTAAATTTAGGAAATGATGTTGGAGCTTGCAGGGACAAGGAAAGGAAATGTACGATCAAACGCAAAATTCCTTAGCCGTGACACATGAGGAGTAACAGGGACTGCTGCCATGAGGAATAACAAAGGTGGCGTGTAACCCTCCTCAGATATCACAGTGGGTGGTGGAGGACAACTGCATGCAATTCCAGCCATTTAAAGTCACAGATTGTCTCTATCTCAAGATGTAAATTAGTTTTCTTCTCTTTCTCTCTGTCTATTTAAATAAAGCTGGACTGAAAAAAAAAAAAAATCATGGCTGAGCAACAGGTTTTCTTCTTTCGGTGCTAGCCTGTTTCTCCTACAGTGACACAGCCTCTAAGGGATTTTCCACTCCATCGTGCCTTTCCGTGACCTAGTGACACTAGGACTCAGTATTGCCACAGAAGGAATACAGGCTTCTTGAAGCTTTAAGCATCCTTTAGTACTTCAAGCATTCAGGAAGGAGCTACATACTGAACCCAAAAATGTCCTTACAATATTAAATCAGATGGGTCGAGCCATAAGACACGGGGATGCAAACTGTCCCAGAGTCTGGAGCGTCTGCCTAGGAAGCTTTGTTTGGACATTCGGGAGCAAAGAGAGCGGAAAGCAGATCGGGAATGCAGCTATTTCCTTCTCAACACAATAATTTTTAACACACCACCACAATAATTTTTCCTGTTGCCTGTCTGAGTGAAGAGGGCTGCTCCGCAGTCTCTCTTCCTCTGCCGCAGCGACGAGAAGCCCGTGTTCTGCTCCCATGTATAGCGGCTGCGGGAGAGCCAGACTGGGAGCAGGAGCCGAGTCTAATACCCTCTTCTGTAGCCTTTTTCTTAAGCATTTTTGTTTTAAAGTTAAATCCTGCCCAGCTCTGCATTTCTGCCGTTTCCATCTGCATGGGGAAATGGGAGAGGTTGAGGTAGCTCACTGCAGCTTGCTCCTCAGGAAAATAATTATTTTCATTAGAACTTCCACGTATTATTATTAAATTGGCGAGGGGCAAGTGTGGACACCAATCTTTTGAGATATTTTTTCAGTTCATTAAACCCAGCAGAAAACAACATCTGAATATCAGCTTCCTTGTGGGATCAGCTCAGTAAGTATTTGTTAAGTTGCAAAAGGGACCCGACCTTTTCTAGCACCTGAACTGCCAGTTTGGGGCTACGTAGGCCAGACCTAAAGCGAAAGACACCACCAGGTCTGCAAACTGCTGTTTGTAGGCGAGGCGTTCGATCCATTTTCCCAGTCAGGCCCACAGAAAAAGCACTCCCACCTCCAGGCTGCTGCTGGGATGGCAGAAGACGCTGCCGTTATCGCTGCAGGGAAGGAGGGAGATGGGCAAGAAGCCACGTTTCAGGAGCTCCACCTCAACTGTGAACTGGCTACTGCTAGCAAATCTGGAAGAGGAGCTAGAGGAAATTGTGAACTTGGTTGACTAGTAATTCCCATTGCTTTTGCTGTTGAATATTCCTAGAATAGTAGAAAAAAATTTTGGTGGGGTTAGCTCAGAGCCCAAAGCTTTAAGAAACAGCAATAACAGTCTGGAAGCAGGTGCCATAAGCAGGTCACCAAAGGGCTTGTGCTTATTTTATATTTGCCCTCAATCTGTGTTCCATGAAAAACTAAAACCATGCTTTAAAATTAAATCCGGTATTCACCAATCCAGCCAAAGATGCTCTCTCTGTTCACATAGTTTTGAGGTAATTTTTCAGGCTTAAAAATATAGTTTAGTTAGTTTGGCTCCCTTCCCACTGTTGAAAAATAAATACTGTCTGTGGAAATGCTTCTTCAATCAAGCAGAAAAAAAGATGCAGAATGGAAGCCCTAACAAAACCCCTTAGGATTTAAAAAAAAAAAAAAAGGAGTGAATAAAATGTTAGTTTGGGTCTGTAACATCTTTTTATCCATTTAGACCTATGAGAAAGAGGGGGGAAATGCATGTCTATGGGTACATGCTTAAGGATGCAAGAAAAGCATTTCCAAAGTCTGCAGAAGGCAGCGGGTGTGCAATAGCAGGCACGACAGGGGAGAGCCCGAATGCTGCATCTCTGCACAACGCTCGCAGTCACAGCTAGCTAGAAAAGTGTCCTAAACCCCCGTCTAAGGAGGCTGTCGTGATGCAGCCACAGCATTGCACGGAGATGTAATGGTTCAGAAAACAATTTCTGATAGAGAGGTTTGAGGCACCAAATTTTCAACCCTTCTCCTTACAAAATATTCAGTTGTATTTCCACTTCCAAGCCAGTATGAAAAAAAAAAAACAAATCGCCAATTCAAAAAAAAAGTTGTCAGAAAAGGTGATTATCCTTCATCTCTCTCTAATACAACGTGCAATCTCTAATACAACATGCAATAAAACGGCAGCCTGGGAGGAAAAGTGTAAGTGTACCAAGCATGCCTGCATATGTGTGTGTGTGTGTGCTTTCGCTGGCACAAATTAGGACTGGCTTATGCAATCTGGAGAGCGGTTATAAACATCTCAGTTTGGCCTTGCTGAGGCAGGGAGAAGGCAAGCACCTGAGCGTGCACTCAGATATAATCTCAGCACTGCAGAAGGTCTTCCAGCTAGAGACAGCCACATTCAAAATGCTCCCATAAGGCACAAACATCTCTGCTTACAGTTGAGTCTTATTTTGCAAGATTCTCCCAACTGGGACTATCTAACAGCCAGAGGGGAAGAAATAACAAACTTAGAAAGCCGTATTGCCAGAGGAGCCATCACTAAGTAGATCCTCCTGATGCTCACAGCCATTAGTGACCAGAGAGAGAGAGCAATCAGACTAACACGGGGAGAAGGACCGCTTTGCTGCAGAAATACTCTAGCACAGAGCATGAAAGGCAAATCAAAAAGAGAAGACTTGCAAGATAGCCAGATCATGGAAAAAAAACTGTTAGGCTTTCCTTCACCTCTGCCAGATATTACCAACTGTATTTAAAACTCTTTCTTCATGTCCCTGTTCATTTTGGATACCTATCACTTTGTCTATGCTGCAAAGTGAGAACTCGCTAGCCTCCCTCCAGGCATGGACACACAGCTGTAAAGATATCAAGAACTACAACAGAAGGGAACTGAAAGTCCTGCCATCCTGGGTTTCAAAACCACTTCTGTACACTGCAGCTGAATTGTGCTGTCTGAAAGGCAGAAGACTCCACTCATCGCAGGAGATGGCTGCATGGTTTAGTGCAGTGCAATCCCTTGTCCAAATACAACAGTTTCCAAAACCCAACCAAACAAAACCCCCAAACCCACCCTTTTTAAATGCCTTGGCAAATGTAAGAAATTAGTGAAACTTGTTTAATGAGCAGTCTCTGACCTGATGCAGTGTTGACTGGTTGTCTGGTGTAAGACACATTAAAAGTAGGTTCTTCTACTAGTGGAGGAGGGTACATCCGCCTTCGGATAAAGAAACCAGCTCCGCAACAGAACAAAACTCCCATCATCAAAAGGAACCTAGGCAAAGAGAAGAGGGAAGTCAAAACCCACCCGTATTCAGGCAGCTCTCAAACCCAGACTGTTCATTGAGAGAAACCAGAGTGTCATCTAGCAATCACCAGCCTACGACTTTTATCGGGGTTTCTTAAATAGGTTGTCTCTTGAGAGCAAGTCTACATCATTCGAGATAGCACTCATGGGGCACTTATGGATATATTACAGACATCTTTAGCAATCAGTACTATTGTCCAATGTTTTCTGGCATGTAAAATATAAATCTGAAACTAAAACGTCCTTGAACTTTTGGAAAGTTCAGGTTCATACCTGACCTTTGCCACCGGGAGGCTGAACTGAAATTCCAGGTCGGTACAGTTTCAAACTGCGTCATCTTGGACACAAGCTTTGCACTTACAGCATCGAGGCTGGCCAGGAGGTTTGTGGGGGACAAAGGGCAGTTGCCCTTAAAAGAAGATTCTTAGATGTTCTTAAATTACTCAATGCTAATTTTGTCTCCCATGGGCAACACGGTAGCTGGCATTTAAGTTCTAGCCATAAGACTGAAGCATTCAGCACTGAAGATGACAAGCTTTGCTTTGTGCTTCCTAGACGGGACATACATTCTCAAGGAAAAAGACATCATTTTGCTTCAGTTCTTCTCCTCTCAGCAATTTTCCCACCTGACTAAACTGTCCTCGTCATTCCCTTGCCCTGGTGCTGTGGAAACAGGCACCTGCAGCAACGGCATGTCAGAAGATTTTGTTCTTCAGACAGTGGCTTTCACTGTGTTTCCTTGATTAGTCAGCAGACTGATGCAAGCTCCCGTAAACCCAAATAGTTCTTTTGCCTGTAATTGCCACCTCATTTCAGGGCCCTTTACTGGAAGACAATGACAACTGTGCTCTTTTGGAAGGGATGGAAGTTGGCCAGAGGCAAGCCTACACGCCACGCTTATGTCCTCTGGTGCTCAAGAGGAAGAGTGTGACATTGCATGGCAGTGAGAGGTATTTCATGCAAAGGGTCAAATTCTGTTCTTGTTTGTACGGTGGAAACGAGAGCAGAAGGAGGTCCTGTTTCCCTGAGCCAATATTAATACATTCCCTTTTGGCAGCGTTCCTGCAAAGGATTTGTTCTGAACAGAAAAACAGAGATTTACGACGTCACCCCGGGGATTGAGATGCAGAGCTCCTCAGTTATATCAGTAAGGATTGCACACTGAAATCCCACAGTCAGCTTGGGGAAATCACTGTATTATAGTATATATCAGGCTTCTGGTTTTCAGTGTTTATTCGTTTCCATTTTGAAGGCTTTTTTTTTAAGCAGTCTTCAAATTCTAATACAAATGCCTGAAATCAGGTTTTCTGCGAGAGCTTTTGTTTTCTCTCTACTGTAATGAGAAGGTTTTATTCAGGTGCTTTCTTAAACTCCTTTCCAAAATGAATTTCCTTTATTTTTTAAATTATACATATAACAGCGATTAGTTTAAGCTTTATCCAGATTACTGACCTGCTGGTTTCACAAGCTCAAATCTTTCAGCCTTCTTTTCCCTTGCTGTCATCTCCAGTGAAATCCTCATAGTCATAAATGTACTTCTCTTCCTTTTTAATTGAAGCCTCAATTCGGCTGGCAAGAATGTCTTAAACTCTGCCGAAATGCACAGTCCTTCTTATACAATCCTCTTTTAAAACTGAGTGCCCCAAAAAAATGGACAAACGCTGCTGCTTGGTAGTAGCTGGGACAGGCATAAGGAATTCAGCAATTTTGCATAAAAGTGGGACTGCTGCCTGTACAGACCAGAGGGATGTAGAAGCAGAAAAGGTCAACCTGACACAAATAACCTCCTTTTCCAGTGTTTTCTCACTACATCGGGAGAATTTTATATGCAAAAAACCAAAGTCCCTGCCTTTATATGTACACGTATACATTACCGCATACTTGTACCTACTTTACTTTAAAATACTGGGGCAGGCAATACCCTGATTTAAGTCCTACAAACAAGACAAGAACAGGACAAACATAAAATTCCCAGATGCCCTGACCTACCAAAAATACCACAGTCGCTGGATAGAGAGAGCTCTTACACAGCATCTTGAACCACAGCAATCCTCATAGGAGCGACATCTGTAGAGAAATAAAGCGAAAAGGGCGTTAGGGGAGCGGTTGTCACTCAGATTGAAATGGCATCCCCAACTCTGATGCCACCTGCCCAAGGCACTATTTATGACGTTGCCGTGAACCTGGGAGGCAAAACCTCCTTGGAATTATTCAAGGTCAGGTTAGTCGGGGCTTTGAGCAACCTGATCTAGTGAAAGATGTCCCTGCGCAGGGCAGGGGGTTGGACAGGATGATCTTTAAAGGACTTTCCCAACCCAAACCATTCTGTGGGTCTATGAATAATAACAGGCTACCCTTGGCCGGATAAAGTTGTCAATCACAGGTGCACATCCATGGCACAGCTCTATCAGTATTCAGGAACTTTTTGCATGTTATTGAAACTACCTTCCTATATACTTCTTTTAAAGTCACTTCAAAAAGACTGAACGTAGTGTTTAAGTCTATATAAAAGGACACATTATAAAGAAAAGCAGTATTACTGTGTTTTCTTTCCCAGCAAATGAACACTGCAGACCTCAAACATGAGCCATTTGGGGTTTTATTCACTGCACCAAACAAGAATTGCAAGGTCAAAACTGCCAGATCACTCATTCTTTGCAAATCGACAGCTTCCAAACAGAGAAACCACCGAGTCTGGCAGAGAAAGCTTCAAGCATACCGTTATTTGCAAATTTAATGGCATTTTTTGCTTCTCAGAAGTTGCACTGGACTGCAACTGCCAACAACTCCCGTTATTTAAGTAGGCTTTCCTCTAAAAAAACCCCCACATTTAAAATTAGTATTTCATATGGAATAGAACCATTTAAAAGGTATAGCACCAACCACTGTAAGCACAAGGTACCACTTCACTAAAAGCTAGCACACACATTAACAGCTACCTCTGAACAATTTCTATGGTAACTGCCATTTCCCACACCAATGAAACATATTTAGTAGGAAAAAGGACAGAGGTAACACAGAAACTATGGTATGTGACAGACTTGGATGAAAACATTCAGATTAGCATATCCACATACCAAAAGAAAAGAGGAGGTTACCACAACTGGATCAATCTTTTTAAGTGTGTTCACAGCTATACGCTCAATGCACAGATTTAATTAAGCATCTGGTTTTGGAAAATTTGCCCAACTGCATGACTGTGCTCCCATATTTGTATGCAAAGCTAAAAAAAAAAAATCAATTGGATAATTGTACAGACAATTACACATTTACATGCTCAATTAACAAGCCTTCACTCACAAAATACGTCAAGTCACATAGGCTTCAGCCTCTAATTGGGGCCAGAGGAGGATGCTCTACGGATACATAATCAGTTGTTTTGCAAGTGAAAACAGTTACACGCTCTTTGATGACAAGTAGGCAGGATTTATTTAAGCAAGCCGGAGGATCTGACATGATCAGCATGGCAAGGTCCATTAATATACTCAGGCACCCAGTCTGAGACTTAAGCAAAGTAAGTTGTTCAGACCAAAAGACAAAACACCCACTTTGCTGTCCCTGAACCTGAACGTGTCCCAGTTTCTAACCTTTCTTCTTTAAAGCTTGCCAGGACCCTAACAACCGCTCTTACTCAAAGCTGCCAGATCTCACAAAACTACTAACAAGACTTAGCAAGTCAGCATTAACTTCAGTCCCAGCAGGACCAAGAAATTAAGCATCCCTCCATGCTCCCCAAGTGGATCAACCCAACACGAGCTTTCAAGACATACGTTAAATGCATAGAAAGGATCAGGCCCCTTACGAAATGGGGTGGCAGCCGCTGCCTTCTGTTAAACCAGTGGTCATGGTACCCTTTTGCCCTTTAACACCGTGGTGGTTGGAGCACTTCATCCATGTTGATGGGCACTTGCTGCTTTCGCTGCTGCTGCACAGCAAGGACTTTTTAAGGCTTGTTGGGCCAGAAAAGCAGAGCCAGGGCCAGGAAACAAAGCCCGTAAATCTAGAAGGAAGGAGGTGGAGGTGGCAACTGAACGTCGATCTCTTCCTTTGTGGGCAACCTGTGCTAGCAAATAAAAAAGCTTCCCACCCACTCCTGCTGTTCCACGTTTTAAAAGAAAGAGCCACAATCACATCCATGAAGGAAAGGGAAGGAGTTCCCAACATCACTGGGGGACTGCCCTTTTGTGGCCTTTCTTGAGGCAAGTAAGGCCAAATTACAGAAGGATTTTAGGGATGGGAGCAGTCTTTATCTCTGCCTCCACACGCTGGCTCTGTCAGCCCAGACACCTACACCCGACCACGAGCAGGACGGGGAGTGGATGCACCAGGCAGGGCCCTGGTGCCATCTCCCAGATCAAGCCCCAGGAGCTGAACTTGTATTAAAAGCTGAACTAAACCAGAGAGCCCAGGCAGGTTGCACGTACGCCTCCCTCGTGCCCACCTTTGCCTTGCTTATTTTGCATCTGTTTTCTCCAGAGCCAGAAGAGATGGGAAAAGGCTATTTTAAAATATGTAATTATGGTCGTTCAAACCACCAAAATTAAAAGAGCATCTGTACGGTGAGCCTAGTACGTGAATTTACTTTTTATTTTTAATCTCCAAATTGTCTAGGCTACATATCAGCACCATTTTTTAAGCCTCAGTGGCTTAGCTCTTCTTCCTGCAAAAGAGGACTAAAGTACCAGCTGGAAGACAGTAAGGCTCAACTGCTTAATGTTTATGAAGCTCCTGAGACCACTGAATGGCAAACAAACAGGCCATCAAAGAGAAGTTTCATTTCCTACACGGATGATTGCACTTTCAAATAGCTGAAAACGATGATGCAAAGGCTCGAGGAGTCTCTCACTACAGCTGTGTTTAGAGAAGCTCCATTTTACAACAGCCAGTAAGCTTTCCAAGGCAATTCACCCAAGGTTAAGCACTGCATTTGCTGGGTGGATCTGTGAAGCTAAATCAGTGTCATGACCTCGAGGGAAATCCCTTTCAGATCTGACACTAGTAACCCTTTCACTTTTACCCATAAAACCAAACGGGTGCTGATTTTGCGTGCCTGCGAGTATAGACACAGGTATGTAGGAGCCTGGAATCAAGGATGACACCGTGATAACAACCCGCTGTTTGTATTCCCCAGCAGCACCAAAAAAGACTGGAAGACGAATCGGCCTGTTTGCTGATACAGCCGTCAGGGTACCGCAGAAACCCTGCTGATCTCTTGTTCTCCATTCAATGCACTACAAAAAAACAACACAACTTCTGCCAACATCGATCCCAATTACAAGAAAATTAACTTACTTATAAAGCCATATTTATTAGCAGGCAACAGGCAACAATAAAATTAGCTTATTAATGGAGTAACATACAAGCTTAAGTATAATCAGTCTTTGATGTACTATCTGTTATTGCCTGACAGCAAATCCCAGCAGAATTAAGACCCTGGTTCAGAAAAAACAATTAAGCGCGCATACACGTATATTTATTGAATTGATATGCAGATCCTTTAAATTACACTTCTGCTTTGGCTTAGCTTAATGGCGAAGGACTTGTTGTGCCCAATGCCAGTTGCAGAAGAAAGAACCTTACTATTGATCTGAACTGGACTGAGCCCATCTCCTACAGAAGACGTTCCTAAAGCCAATTTCCCTCTTTCACACACCAACGATGATCCCGAGAACTGCCCTTCCCTAGGGCAATACTTGTTTCATAGATCAAAATTTAACCCATTACGTAGGATGACGCCTGATTGATCCCTTAGTTACTTTGCTAATCTGCAACTTCACCAAGCATACAGTCTCTCTTTTGAAAACTGTCTGCAATGTGATTTATGATTTAGAAGTTACATCTTTTCATTCATAATTCAGTAGAGTGAAATGAATGCATCTGCATGTCCAACGACTTGTACTGCTAGCACACCACGGAACTGCTGTGTCAGAGATCAAAGTTACGCTGCATGTCAGATCACAGCGACAAGCTTTTTGTATTCGTTTGCACTTAAATCATGATGCTGAACTATTTTCCTTAATGGACAAGCAAAGCACAAAGTTTCATGTAAGAATATATGGTATGACCCAAACCCCACAAACCAACCCTGTACTTGCATGCCTTCTGTGGATAATAAATGCTCAATGAAGTGGTCCAGAAGCTCTTTTCCATTTATACCTGCATCTACACAGCTGAAAAAGTCCCTTCTTAGCAGAGCTGCTGCAGGAAAGAACTGCATCTAAAAATAATTCTCTGATTGGCACTTGCTGAAAACTGGAGAAATTAAAGAGCTAAAGCGAGGATTACAGTCTTCAGCAGACTGTATAGCCACAGTGGTCCGGCAACATTCCCTGTCCTCACCCAGCGTGGGTATTCTCCACCAACACCATCCCTTTGAAATGCAGGCTGTAGCGTTCTTAGGTTTTCTCTCTAGATTGTTTGCAACATATGTGCCAAAACCTGATTTAACACTTAAGATGTTTGATTAGCAATGTCTTTTGGAAGAGTAGAACAAAACATAAATTGTTAAACCACGTGTAGCGTCAGAAACCCTACTGCAGACACAGGGACAGAGGACAGAAGGGTGAAAGAAAACCACAAACTCCCCACAACAACCAGTAAACTGCATGATTTCCAACCAGTGTCCTGTAGACAAGCGTGACTTTAGTTCCAAAAAAGGCTGCATGTCAGTGAGAGGTTAAAGGATTGCTGCATGTATGTAAGGTCTACGAAGCAAACTGGGATTCACTGGAGTACAAGAAGCACTGGCAGTTTTTTAAATGGGGGGGAACAAAAGGGAGCCAGGAAGTTCAGTAAAGGAAGGTGTAGCAACAGACCAAAACTAAGAACAGAAGAGAAAGCTTTTGGGGGGATGGCTAGTAGCATCAGATGAAGCTAAGGGAGTCCCAGCTGTGGTCCTAACACTGGCACAAGTAAAAGACCAGAAGGAGAACCACGAGTGCTCACAAGAAGGGATGGACAGCTGAAGACTGGGTCACCTCCAGGCAGACACAATGCTGAGCCCTCAAAGCCAGAAGGCTCAGGTCTGCTACCATTGAACAGATGAAAGCAGACAGCTGAAGCGTGCGTATGTATTTACTTGTTCTAGGACAAAGAAGTTTTTAAAAAAAAAAAAAAAAGAAAAAGAAAAAGGATTTAATCTGCTTGGAAGTCAGCTGCCAGGATACAGTGATGCTGAACAGAGGAAAATCAAATGAGCCATGGAACAAAAAGAAAAACAAAGCAGGGAACCGCCACAAAGTGACTAGCAGAAACAACTCTGATGAAGCTCAGAGTCTTGGCCGTGCTATGAATGATGAGTAATGCCACTGAGTTCAACAGGACTACGCTGCCACAAGATTCAGAATTAGACCTGAAGGATGAGGAATGAGGATCAATAGAAAGTGTACCAAGTAACTGAAAGAGAGGGAGTTATTTTTCTACCAACTTTATTTCACCATTGATTAATTCATTTCAGACCATTCTGTATGTGCATTTCCACATAAAAGAGCAGTTTTCAAAGCAAAGCCATTGCCTGTGCTGCTGTGTAAGGAAAGACCCGGGTTATTAATTGCATACATGGGGAAGACCACCAGAGAAGTGGAGGAGCTTAACGCTACAAGCCTGGTGGAGAGGTTATTCCAAGGAATCCATACTGAACAGCCCACCGAACACGGAAATCGAAACACAGAGACCAACTCTGCGCTCAGGAATCCCACCTAACTATTTCTGAGTCCCAAAGTGCTTTAATCTCTTGCCAGAAAGACACTGAAAGACAAAGGCCACATCCCTCCACTGGCATTCACTTAAATGCTTGAGGAGCAATAACAGGAGCAATGTCTTTGGCTGGTGGAGCAGAGTGATAGGCAACATCTGCCTTCCAGCCTTGGTCTTCGAGCCGGTTGTGTCTCCTTGGCATGTCTGCGTACACGGCCTAATTTTCAGCAGGGGCACAACTCCACCACAGTTACCTGCAGTCACAGGTCCTCTGCACCCAAAAACATTCATCTTCTTTTCTTATACGTAGCAAAGATGATCCCTCAGTGCATGCAAGAACAGTGCCTTGTAAAATGTAGCTCTGATTTTGGCGAATATATATGTACATACATAACAAATATAACCGCTTCATAGATGAACGCAGCCATGACCTCAGTGGAACATCTGTACTTGAGAGTAAAACACTGCTGCTGGTACCCAGGAGAGCACTAGAGATATAGTTACCCAGGCACTTGATAAATCACTCAGCCCTTAACTACCTTGAAAACGTAAGGCAAAAAGGAGGGAAGGGGCTTGTCAGGTCATTTTTTCTACAGAGTAGAAACAACAGAGACGGAAACAATACTTGCTCAGATTAGATTCCTGTCTGCTTTGACACAACTAAAATCTCCTACAATGAGACAAGATACTTGGCTCCTGTGCTTCACACAGACGTGAAAAACGACAGCAGGCAACAGCTAAAAAAGGGATTGTTTCTCAATTATTCTTTGGGTGAACAGCCTATAAATACCACCTCTGTGCAAGAACTCAGCAGAATATGGTAAATCCTCCCCCACTTCTGATGGGATGAGAAGTATTTGCTCAGCTGCTCCTATCAAACCGACCTTTCTACAAACCTGCTACCCAACGACTTGCCATAACCCCAGCCCTCTCTTCTCAGACCCCAAGAGGAAAGCCACCCTACAGAGCGACTCTCCTTGTTGTCTGTAAAGGCAGCAAGTCTCACCACATGGCTTTCTGGCCAGCACATAGAAATTTTCTTTGCTCCTCCTGTGGCAGAACCTAGCAAGAATTCCTGTGGTTTGGTCTTTGTCCAGTGGCAGTATACGGTACCTTAAATAGCCATTTTTCAACGTAGGCTGCAGGCCTTTCTTTCACAGAACAAAGCAGAGAAACAGCATAGCTTAAGGCTCTGGCAAAAGTAAGCCATAGATAATCTATATGACGAGTTTTAATTTTCTGGAGGTGGAATTGTAAATTTCTCATACCAACAGGAATGAGGACTTCTAGTTAATCATCAGGCCCTCATTAAATACACGATTAGCTCTTCATGTCTCAAGCAGCTCCCAGTGGGCGAGCAATCCTACTGCACCTAAACACTGCTTTGGGAGATTATAAGCCTCTGCTGGCAGGGGGCGATGGGTGTCCAAGAATTTGCTATTTCCTGAATTTCACATGCTAATACCTAGCAAATCTTTTTTCTTCGTCAAACCAGTGCAGGAGCATACACAGAGAAGGACATAGATACTAATGGCCAACAGTTAGGTGCCACCAAGTCCTTCAAAATTTTAATTCAGGGTCTCCCTATCCAGAAAGGGTTAGAAGCTTCAAGGTGACTTTGGGGTCAAGTGCTCCTTGATGCTGTCCGCTGGAGCTCAAACCAGGTACAAGCCTTCCTGTCCCACTGACAGGAAGCCAGAAGAAATTCCTTCACAGCCTCACATTAGGGTTCTTGCCCAGGACACGGAAGAGTTAATGCTCTGACGAATATTTCAAGTCAAACAGCTCCAACAGGAAAAACTCATAATAAGCCACGACTGTGGTTATTGCATCCGCTGGAAATGAGAGGGGGGTGGGACTGGGTTCCCTCCTCCACCTCAGCCCGAGCAGAGTCTGGTTTCAGAGGAATACTCCAGTGGAAGACAGACTGCTCCCCTTTCTTCCTTCCTCTCCTCTCTCAGAATAGGCTGCCTATGCCTGGTCAGCCTGCAACTCCAATACCGTTCAGAGCTTCAAGTCTCAAATTGAGGTCAGCCACCTGCTTGATT
Organism: Pelecanoides urinatrix; assembly: GCA_013400755.1. NCBI lineage: Eukaryota > Metazoa > Chordata > Aves > Procellariiformes > Procellariidae > Pelecanoides > Pelecanoides urinatrix. Next base: position 100,002 of record VZTQ01010704.1, on the reverse strand, counting down.
GCCTGTGAAGGCTGAGATATTAAATCCCTCTCCCCTTCTCAAGACTCGCTGCTAGCAAGTTGAGTTGGTTGTTAATTTGATAACCTAATTCTCCCCAGGTTGTGCATGGGACAACCGATCCATCGAAGCAAATTCAAGTGCTTGGCAAGGCACCCAGTGGCTGGGTGATTACAGCAGTCGGCACTACCACCTCAACAGATCCATCAACATCAAGGGAATAGTCCCTTATTTGAAGCAAGGAATATACCACCTTAAGGGCACAGACTATTGAAGGTAGTTGTGATGTTTTGTACCTTTATTATTTAAGGCCACGCAGGACTGAGCAATGGTGGTGGGTTTTTCTTGCCTTTATACACAGATGGTCTGATAATTACTGCTGTCTTCCTTCACGATACAAACCGTGCACTGATGTTCTTGCGTTGAACTACATATGCAAACAGGCCCTTCCTGTGGCTGCTCACTGCTAAATTGGTGGCCCTGGCCCGAATCCAGGTCTCCGTTTCTGTACGATTCCAGCCATTCAAGACGCCTGCAAGCGTGCAAAACTTCTGTGCTGCCTCCCCTCCATGCTGGCTTCCAATCAAATGGAAGAATAAATCAACAGCTAGATTACTGCCCTAAGCACACACCTGCTGACACTTCATGCGGCTGTAATTGCAATGGGAAAGCTAAGTGTATCATCAGGAAAGCCAACTTAATTAAAAGCAGTAAACAGAACAGGATGTGGAGCACAGAAAGTAGCTCCCATCATGCAACATGCCCTGTGTCTAGACTGGGGGATTTTCCCAGCCTCTTGGAAGATGGAAGAAGCACTCTCTAAGCTATCTGAATAACAGCAAGGGAAAAATCACTTTTTTTTTTATTGCTTTCATCTGGAACATTTTGCAGGTTCTTGGTAACGCACAAAATTATTATTATAGACTGACCACCAAGCACATAAGGGCTTACATTCAAAACACAGATGAATACAACTGTGTGTTAAATACAATAAAATTTAATCTGCAAAGGAAGAGAAGTGTGTGGAAATGCACAAGAAATTTATTTCCAAACCCATGAAAAAACCGCAAACCGAATACAATCAGCATTCTTCTGCAAAACAAGAAAAAGAATCGACTGTTCCCATGTAGGGCAGAAACATGTTTTAAACATGAAGAATATTAGCAAACATTGTTTTTTTAAGGTTTACATTAATGTTCTTATACTAATTCTAAATGAAAAGTCAAACAGATTTAATCAACTTAAAATAAATGTGTACACATGCAGCTCTGCTGTATGCAGTACACCACTTTCTATGGCAGAAACATAGTAGTCTAAAAATACAGCACTTCCATCTGCACATGCTTTTAACATTAATTCAGGTCCTGCTTCAGATAACAAGAATTAGAGGAGGTTACAAGATGGCACTCCCCTCTCCCTCTGTTCTTAACCTATTTGCCAGCAGCAATGGTAACATTTTCTTCCAGAGAAAGTTTCTTTCTGGAGGTCTTTCACCTAGTAGCACAACCGCAACCAGTCAAAACATACTTACATAGGGAACCCACGGCTAAGTTCCAATGCAAAAAGTCGGCATTCAGGAGGTGGAAGCAGGTACAGGCTACCAAGGAGGTGTGATGTTTGGAAAGCCAAACCTCACCTACAGCTGATTCTTGGAAGGAACACCAAGTGCAGCAAGAAGAGCTCCTACCACTACACTGGCAGTGGATGGTATCTGTGGACCAGCCAGAATGCAGCAGATGTCATTTACCATAGACTTGTGAGGGTCCAGGTGGCATAGCAGGTCGTTAACTGCTTCCTCGTGGATTATGGGGGGTTTAATCCTGCTCACCGTCCCTGTCTTCCAGCTCAGGGGGCTGAATACCCTGAAGATAACTGCTCTGACTATTAAAGACTGAGGCAAAGAAGGCGTTAAGTACCTCAGCCTTATCCTCATCTTTGGCGGCAATGTCCCCCCCAAATCCAATAAAGGATGGACATTCTCCTTGGCTCTCTTTGTCATTAACATACTTGTAAAAACACTTTTTGTTGTCTCTCACGACAGTGGCCAGGTTGCGTTCTAGCTGGGCTTTTGCCTTTCTAATTTCCTCTCTGCACAACCTAACGAGATCCCTGTACTCTTCTTGAGTTGCCTGCCCCTTCTTCCACCAGTGATAAACTCTCCTTTTTTTCCTGAGTCCCAGCCAAAGCTCCCCGTTCAGCCAGGCCGGTCGTCTTCCCTGCCCGTTTTTACTGCACAGGGGGACAACCCACTCCTGGGCCTTTAAGATCTCCTTCTTGAAGAACGTCCAGCCTTCCTGGACCCTTTGCCCTTCAGGACTGTCTCCCAAGGGACTCTCTCAACCAGTGTCCTGAGCAGGAGAGAACCCTTCCCAACTGAGTTATTCTCTGATTCTCTAATCAAAGTTACTCTCTTTTCCTCACTACTTCTCTTAGAATATCACATTATTAAAAAATTCAATACACAATAATCCAACAGGACGAGTTGAAATAATGTTAACTCAATACTGGAGAGCATCAAAACTCTCTTCTCCCTCTAAGCCAGTAATCTCCCTGTGGGTGATTACTTCACAGACCCGGTGACATCAGCCACAGTGTTTCTATTGCTGTGGACACGTGCTTACCACTCATACCCGAAAATAATTTGTGCCGCTTTATAAACGTGCCACAGAGCCTGGAAAGAAGAGGATACTTGCAGGTTCTAGCATCTGGAATTTATCACCTTGTTAAAAGCTCCAATGTGATGGTAGCTAACAACAGGAGGAAAAATAAACAGAAAAGACCTATGGGATTGCTCAGTCATACCGGGGAACTGGTACTTCCCCCTGCCATGAGGGGGACGTTCACAATCATTCTAATCAAACTACTCCTCATCAGCAAAATGTAAGGCAGCCTTCCCTCTACTATTCATTCCCAATTCAGAAATGGAAAAAACAACTGGAATATCTTAAGTGCTGCTGGCATACAGAGGAGGTGGTTTCGCAATCTAATGCATTCACTACGTCATTATTCACGTTATTGCCAAGTAAGAGAAGTATCTTGACCGTCTCTTCTGCCAACCCTCAGCACCTCAGGTACATCTAGCATAAGACTCAGCTGGTTAATTTAAGTGAGAGTAGGCTAAGGATCCTTGTAGAGGATCAGAGTCATGTCTGTTGAGACAGCTTTAATTCTGAATTGCTTTCTGTGCATCCACACAAGGAGATATATGATCTAATTCTTTAAGCAAAGTCAGGGATAACTTGGCTTCCTGCTTTTCCAAAGGATAAGAATTAGACTTCCAATGACTAATTCCTTTCTCCGCTTTATATCTGTTTACTTATTTTCCTTGGCCACATAAATAAACATTTTGCTGAAGCAGGAGAAAAGTATCTAACTGACAATATCTTGTGACTCAGGCAACTAGGACATGGAGAAATGGTTGGTTTGGTTAGTGAAGTAAGTTAAGAGCAGTCTTGGAAATTCTCTCTATCAACAGTGGAAGACCAGTGTATGTCTCTCACATTCCTGGGAAGCTTTCCATGATGGCTTCTGGTCTGAAATAACCTATATCTTAAGTTAACAGATTCACACAGCAAAGGTAGAAAAGTTTGGAAAATTATCAATTCCTCAGTCTAGCCTTAACAAACGCAATTATATTTGGAAGAAACATGCTTGAAATAAACTAAAGCTTACTGCTGATCCATGAAGGCTAAAACTATTACGGCCACTGGAAAAATAATTAAAAGAAGGTACTAATACCATTAACTACTTGAACAGAGAGATATATCATTAGTTCTGTAACAGATACCTCCAACCTTTGCTCTAGCTGTTAATACAGAAAGCATAACCAACAAGTTTTAAGAAAGCTTTGAGCAACATCTCTAACAGCTTTTTCTTTTTTTTTTTTAAGTAATTACACTGGAAGACAGATTGAATCAAAAACTAAAAAAGCTTAAGCTCCAAAAGAAGAACAGTCATATCACTGCAAGTTTTAACCTCCAATCTAGCTGAATTTCCAGTACACTTATTTTGGCACACTGATTTCTTATCCCATGTTCCTCTTAGCAGACACAGTTTTATCTCTGTCTTTGGATGTCTGAAGTAGAGCCTTTACAGGAAAGATTAACTCAGCTACCTTGCCTTTAAACTTCCGATAAAAGCAAACAACCATTTTGTGTGACAGTCCACCTTGGACTTCTATAACTCTGGGTAATTGAAAGAGAAGCAGGCACCTTCAAGGAGGACATGCCTACCCAGAAGAGATAAAGCGTATGGACACGCCAGTCCAGAGATGCCTTGGTCCGAGCATGCCACACTAGATCGGTGAATAGACACAGGACCTGGCATTTCTGAGCTGACAAGCCAACCTTTTCATTATAATACAAAGTGTCTCCGAGAGAGACGTGACATACTGTCAGCATGGGTCTGAAATCACAGGGAAATCATTAAAAAGGATTGCATTGCTGGATTTCATAACTCTCCAAAGATAGTCTCAAGACCAAAGGACAGACTACATATGTTAACTGGGTAGAAAAAACTTCTGTCAGAAAACCAGCAATAGAAAGGAATGGAAGAGAACTCATTTGACTAAATAAATCTGTTTCTTCTGGACCGTTGCTCCAGAAATTGTAAGATAAAATAAAACCTGTTTCACTACAGCACATCCCAGATCTAGATTTGCACAGAGGAGGCACTCTCAGGATGAAGTTACATATTATGCCTTTAGATGATTTAACATCTCACCATATGCTAATGGAGAAGATCCTATTCATGCCTCCTCCCCCACAATATGCAGAATACTCCCTTCCTCCCATTTCACCAGTGTTCGCCAAAAACCGTACCAAGCTGATTCAACACTGACTCAAATGTGCTAAAATGAACAACTTTCTGTGGGATTAGCAAGTTGAATTAACTCAATGAAGGGTCAAACAAGTGCCAAAGCAATGGGACTTCACTCTAAGATGTTGAGATTGGTGTTGTGCCTCTCCTCCACCACACAGGTGTGAAAAGACAGCACAGGTAGGAAGCAGCTGGGGATCCTAGACAACAGAAACTGAAATTGCAGAAGCAAAAAAAGTAGGAAACCCCAGGCACCGCAGACATCAGTGACCTTCCTATCATTTTGATGCGTGCCCCCTTTAAACCTACAGGGCTCCTATGCACTCGAATACCCTCTCTCCCCTCCCTTCCACATTTCTTCACTTGTCACACATTATCCATTATCTATCCTCTGAGCTTTACCATCCCCAAATCCTTATTGTGTTTCCTTAGTGTTTCTTCTTCCTCACTTAAACTCATAATCACAATAACAACAATAGCATTAACATGACACTCATCGCCATCACAACAATCACTGAGCACACACATCCCACTCCCTTCCCCTTCCTTTTTCCATTTACTTACACTGTTCAGGAGTCCGGCGAGCGCAACACGTTTATGCAATGACTCGGATAACGGGGTGCAGCAGTAACTGCCACAAACACACACACCTACTAGTAACAGTCTTCTGATTGACCTGACATAGTCAATATACAACAGTTTTCCATCCACATTGAAAGATCTCCCAAACCAACCAACAACCCACCAACACCATAGCCCCCTCTTACAATTTTCTTCGTTCCAATGTTCAAAGCTGTGTGCAATTCCAATTAACCTCTTTGGCGGACTGGAAAATAAACACACTGCTTTTCTACAAGATACTCCATTTCAGCACACAAAGGAAACAGTAAACTAGTTACCAAAAGGAAACCAATTAGAAAACAACCTTGGGTGCATCAGATCTATTGCAGATAGCGAGCCTCCCCTTGGTACTCCTTGCTTTTGCAGGACTCGGTGTGTATTTACCTGCGGCACAAAGAGTCTGACCTGACACCCAATATCCAAGTAGCTACCCCTTTGTATTACCGACGGAGACAAACATTGGCTGCGAAAGCATGTGGGCAGAAATGTAAGCAGAACACCGAGGTGACGATGAATAATGCACTCCTGAATGTCAAGGTACAGTGGGATTTTCACGATTTCATAACATACCAGCTTCTTTCCCACATTGCAGCAAAACAAAATAAAATGTAGGTGGAACCAAAGTCCTGTTGTTATTAGCACGCAAAGAAAATGCGTGCTAATTTAAATTCACCCATCTGTTCTGGTCAACCACTTATGAGTAATTATCAACATTTCAGCCACCTGAAAAAAAGACAGAGCGTTCTAGGCACAAACACTTCCTAAGCAGTTAATATTCAGGCTCACAGATGATTAAACCATACAGCGTTTCATTCTTTCAGTGAGCTTTGTTTCTCGCCTGGCTTTCTGGCTGCTTTTTGTCTCTAGCATCTCTCTCCCATTTCTGGCAGATGAAGTGGAGGTGGAGAAGGAAAGGAAGGAAAGTTCCTGGGTAGCATAAGGATTACAGTAATTTCCAATCCTTCAGCAAGGAAGAGCTTCCTGAGGGAACAGATGACCTAATGCTGCTACCTGCTCCTCCACCCCACTTTATTTTTTTTTTTAAACTTGTGTTTACAGGTGTTTGCAATTATAAAGTTATACAACCCAGGGACAAAGTTTAGTACGTTTATCTCCTTTCTGCCCCCAAATCCACAGGGAAGTTACCTCCCACCCACACATTTCCTCCCCTTTTTTGTTGTTGCTGTAGGCAAATTAAACCAGAAAACTGCAATTCAGAGAGATCCTCAATCATGCACCTACAGGTCATTGACATTGGGTTCACACCCAAGCCTGATGTGAATGTAGATGCCACTCATCACAAGGACAGTTATGCTACAGATAACAAATCATCCCAACTCCCTAAATTAAACAACAGTATTAGCACAGCAACAAACTTACTTTCAAAGCATTCTTGGTGTTCTGCCTGATTACCTGCCCTTGTTCAAAACAAAGGGAGAACTGTCCTCACATGGCTCTACTTATGTTTCCTTTCAGCGTTCTGAAATAAGAGCTGTTTAAGATCTTGCATTTTGTTTTCAATTGGAAAGGTCACCTGGATTGGGTGGCGAAATGACTCTGTACACTTTTTTTAATAAAGAGAAAGGGAAAGAGATGGTACACGGGGAAGGAGGGAAAGGAAGGTTTATTACATCTTCCTTTTTAAATTAGAAAAAGTCTCAGAGAAGTTATGGAAAAAGCACAATCAGTGAAAGAACAACACTCTAAGAGTCTACAGAATCTAATTCTTTTGAGCACTAGAAAACGCAAAAAGGAAAGTGATGACTACTTACATATAATATGTAGGATATAAACCTTCAAAGTACCAGCAATGCTTTTTGGCCTCCGTACACTACAAAAAAAGAAAAATATGGTATTAATATTTATGTAGGACAATGTACAATTATAAACACAAGCACAGAGTATTTATAAATGCTCTTTGAGCATTCGGAAAGGTTTATATTCCCAAAGATTTCCCAATCCCGACACAGACAGCAAATGGGAAGTCAGTTCACATGAATGGCAGCGCGCCCTGCCAGGGTTCAGATCCCTCACGCAGGGCTTTGTCTGTGGGGCCCCGGAGCGTCCCACGATGCCTGAACAAAGTCAGTACATTCGGTACAGGCACAGGATCCAGCTGCATGTGTTCCCTGGCAGAACTGCTGCCTTAAAAGACCACAGAGAAGTTAAGAGCCCATTCATGGTTATAGTCACTTAAAGAGATCTCCAAGGCATAACCAGTTTGATGGCACTATGCATATGACTACACAGTAAATTCAATAACTGCAGGGAATTATTCATCTTTCTGGAAGTCTCTGGTGTGCAGAGCCAGGCTGGGAAAGGAGCAGAATGGAGAACCCATCCATTCCATCTCCTCTTCCTACAGCTTGGAAATATCTCAAGAGTTCATTAAAGTACCAGGGAAAGGAAACAACTTTCTGCAGCCCAAGGGTATTGTTCTCTTTTGCAGATTGCCAGCATATCCTTGTTAAAGGATGGCAACAGGCATTTTCTCAGCATGTGTGTGCAGGCAACGTGGGAAGCGCACATCGTTACGGGCGCTGCCAGAGTACAGACGGCAGCTCAGAACAATAGTGGCGCTTAAAAAAGAAAACCAGATGTCAAGCCCGAACTCTATATACGACGCACAAAATATTTCTGTGTATCCCGCTGACATCGCTAGCATAAAACGCCGTCTTCATTGCAGACGTAGCTCCAGAAGCTCCACCGCAAGCTGCGTTATCCGATTGCACACAGCCAGGGTGTTGTGGGACACCCTCCGCAGAGCGGCGAGGAATATCTTGCTGGGGTTTTAGCAGCAATTCCCTCCGCTGCTCACACCTGACACCCAATGTCAGAGAGTGCTCGGCACATCGACAGTGCTTGGATCATCCTTCATGTTCACTTGGCAGCTCACCTTTAAATAATAGCTCGTATAAGTTTATTAGCCTCCCTGAATCCCAGAATACTAAATGAATCCAGTTAAGACAAAGACAAAGTGTTTTTAGATCCCCGGCTCTCACCCCTCATGAATAAGAAAGGCTGCAAGCTCTTTAATGAGCATCTGATGAGCTAAATCACAGACAGATCAATTACAGCCCATGAAGACAAACTGCTATGGATTAACTTGTTAAGAGCGGTAGAGGAGATGGGGGGAGGAGGAGAAGACACTTTTCATGCATGCCATCAGGCCTTTCCATTGATACAACAGGCTCGCACCAGTCTTCAAGATGCACAAGTTTTAGCTTCTGTTGAGAGGACTGGAGCTTTTTCCTCGGGATAAACACAGCGGAAGCCTCGTTTCCCTCTCAAATCAATGCCGCGGTCCAGGCAGTATATGCAGGAGGGCTCCGTAGCTGCTGCTGGAGCAAGTGGTGTTCAAAGATCCGTCTCCACAGTTGCCCTATTCCCCTTTCCCCCCCCCGCCCTCCTTCAAAGCTTCCAACTTCTTAACCCTTCCTTCTGAATATTTTCATCAGCTGGCTGTTGGCTCTTACTCTAAGATTAGAAATATGCCAAGTTTCTCTCCGTAACACCCTGCAATCATATATGCATGGCAAACCCAGCAGGTCCGCTGCCAAGTCAGTGAAAAATACTTTGGCTCTTCACCTGTGATCAGCAGGTCCTGGCTAAAATCCCAGGGCCTGCAGGTCAACCCCTTGGGAAGCCTCATTTCAGAGTCCAGCTTGGGGTTTCGGCCGTTAAGTGTTTTTCCTTCCTGCTTCCCAACCAATATGAGTCACCGTTTACCTCAACAGCCTTAAAGCCTTCGTCAGTCTCGAGCATTTTAATTGATGTTTTCCCAGCAATGTTTCTGAGCACGTGGAGCCTGTGTACCCTTTACAAGTGTAAAGGGGACATTTATATTCAGCATTCATTCTGCTCGCCCTCCTCCCTGTATTTTAATCTGCTTTACAAGTTCTAAAATGCGTTGGGAAGATTCCTCCTTCCCACATCTCCCAAGTTGTAAGACTTCTGGTTCTGCCTCTTAACAATTCTCTGTTTCAGACAGCCAATATGCTTGCTGCTGTCACAAGAAAGGCTCCAGCCTGGGCAAGTTTTGCAAGTAACAGTTCCTTCTAGCTTACAGGGCTTAGATACCTGCACTAAAAATCCTTCGGTGCCCAGACTTTGCCTTTAAATAGGTCCTGGAACAGCAGTACGAGTCCCAGTCTTGCCTGTTTTTCATATCACAGTGCTATGAATACTGCATGGCAGTCGTTCAGCTCTCCTACACGGGAATCAGGCAAACAAGCAAGTGGACCTCAAATGCGAATCCGATACACACGGCGTGTCAAACACATATAAACACACACAGGGTGAACCGCTGCAGTTCCTGCTCGGTTAAAACTCCTACCGATCTCCATGGCAACTTTATGCCAGTAAACCCCGACATAAAGCGGGCAGCTACTAACCACGGTCCCTACTGCTGGTTAGCAGCCCTCACAGGAATTCACTGCTGAGAGTAAGAGGAGAATGTCAGGAATTCACTGCTAAGAATAAGACGAGAATGTCATTGCCTCTAAGCATTTCAGCCTCTTTAGCACTCAGGTACCAGAGAGATGAACAGGGTAGCCAGAATCATAGAATCACAGAATCACTAAGGTTGGAAAAGACCTCTAAGGTCATCGAGTCCAACCGTCAACCCCCATGCCCATTAAACCATGCCCCCAACCGCCTCATCTACACGTACAGAATCATAGAATCACTAAGGTGATTAGTTTTTCCCATCCCACACACATCCTCTGAAGCAGGTTATGATCATCCGTCTCTTGCCAAGATCCAAATTATTCTTCTGAGTGATACTGGCCTCTTAGTTAAGCTGGTGGAGGGCCATACAAGCGTGAGAGGGGATGCACACCATCAGCACCAGGCGCTCATCCTCACAGAGCCTTCGGAGGATGATGTCCTTGTAGTTGTTTGAGACTATTAAACCCTCAAGAAACCGCAGCTGGCAGCAACTCACTGCAGTTTGCAAAACAGACACAAAGGAAAGATTACTCATATTACTGCAATACAAAAGGACCTCAAGACATCAGGGTTGGTGCCCGCTCCGCTAGCTCCTGTACAAAGACAGGCTGTATCTCAGAGTTTCTAACAAGCGTTTGCTCATGTCTTTAAAAAGCCATTCACCCATTCACTAACAGCAAAAAAAGTGTGTTTATGATTTTTAAACTGAGCTTAAATACGGCCCTGCTGATGCTTTCAACCTTTCTAGGACAAGGACTCTGCACATTTTGCTTACAAAATTCCTCCTTCTATGTCCTTTAACAATTTGGCACAGCTATAAAATATAAGTACAAGAGTACGTTCATTTTTTAAATAAATGATGCAGGTCTAATTGAGTGTGCATATGTAATCTTTAGAAAATTGATGGTATGTGAATTAGCCAGATGCTCGAATACATTCCTTAAGATGCATATTTGGAAAGAACAAAAACACAAGACTTGTTTTTTTGTTTATTTGTTTTTAAATAAATCAGCATCTGTCTTGTAGCCTGTTTTCTTTGATAGACTGCAGCAACACGAACTGCAAGCCATCCCTTTCTGTGGCCTCTAAATTCACTCAGATTTCCTTTAAGAAAGGAAACGTGCTTCCTGCCAGCGATTGAAATTGCAAATGTTACTGCTGCTAGTAAGAACAATGAGAAAGAGAAGTTACTAAAACATTAACCAAAGACTGGTTTTGATCACACCATAAGATACAGGATGCGAGTACATATGTATGCACATGGTGTGGGGGAAGACAGAGCAGGCAGCCTCCCCGCTGCATGTCAGATGGTACTCTGCAGATCATTAGTTATGCTTTGCAGGATTTGCAGAAATACTCTCCCTAGCAGGAATATCCTCCACATTGCAAATTATTATCTTTCAGTCCACAGGACAGTAAAAAGAAAACAGATCTGATCAATTAATTACTCTTTGCAATCAAGGGAGCTGATTCACGCCCAGTGCTTTTATTGGAGGTTTGGAAATAAATAATTAAAAAGTAAAACCAACTACAGCCCCATCTGCAGATAGTAAATACTTTCCAATACGAGTACAGTCCGTTTTTATTACGGGTACCAATGAAAAAAGCAGCCTGCTGCGGACAGAGGTGTTTGTGGAGGGCAGGGGGAGGGCGGCTGCTATCTGTATGCTGAAGGGACATTCAGCGCGAGTTTGTGACATCTGCTCAAAGCCAGATTCTGTAGGAGGCACAGGTCTGCTATCGATGACAAAGTCAACGAAACCCTCTCGGTTATCTGCAACTGAGGGTGTGGCTCTTTCTTTTTAACCAGACAAAAAGCTAGATGCTACTCACAATTGCCATTACGTATTACAGTTATAAGGATCCAAATAGGTAGATTCAGAAGGAGAAAAAGCAGGAATTTAACTGAGTGACCTGCCATGCTGATATGACAGAGATGGCTCCTAGTATTCGGGGATGACCCACTTAGTGCCTGTTCCCTCCCATTCAGCTGGGTATATGCTATACGTTAGCAGCGTGCAAGTTGATACAAATGTCATTCTTGCGGCTACAGCTTCTGAGCCTCTGCTAGGATTAATTCATAGATGAAGAGGAAGAAAGAGTTAAAAGTACCTAAGCCATGGAACAAGGCCTCATCGTTTCGGAGCATCACACAATCCTGTTCCAACATACACCCAGAACTTTGTCTTCCACACAGCCAGATCAAACCAGCAATTGAGGAGACGGGAAGGACAACCCTTCTGCCCATATGGCTTCACAGCATCTGAGAAACAACTGGCCATGCCTGCTACCTCTGTTACAGAAGGCCTCTTGCAAAACTCACCCGCACAGATCTTTCCCAGTTTTATTGGTCACTGCACCTGGCAAGTACTCGATGGAGCCCAGACAAAAGGATGGGACAGTCTACAGTGCGACTCCAGACGGAATAATCAGTTCCAGAAGGCACTACACGTACAGGGAATCACAATGGATTCCTAGGATCCTAATAGGATCTGACCTTTAAAATTGTATCAGTTTTCAGAACACTATCCATTTCAGTGCCTAGACAAGAGCTGAAAGCATTATGAGATACAAGCTGCTCATTAGATGTGGTGCGCTGAAATCAGGACTTCTGCATGCTGCAAGTTTGAAAGATTGGATTTGCAGAGACAAAATATGAGCATACTGCTCTTCCGTAGCCAAGAAAAGGGCAAAATATCATCCATTAGAGTTAAGAGACAACATAGGCTGCACTTTTCAGTTTCAGTGTAAGGGTGAAAACAATACATTTTGCTTTAGCCTTGCCTGAATCCATCAAAATTCATCCCTACTTCTTTCCTGGTGATGCGGATAGCTGAGGGTAAAAGTAGCTCATCTCCAAACTGTTCTAAAAAATTGAGCTCGCAAGCCATGTTACCAGTGATTTCAACAAATACTCTTGTCACAAAAGACAGAGGCAACTCGTACTAAAAACCAGAATTACGTTAAGGTATTTTTGTTTACTAAGGTAATGAGGAAACAGCAGGAAACTCCTACGTAATAGGATGCTAATCCTCTAGCAAGCTTTCCCTCCCATGTAACAGTGAACAGAACAAATACTGTTGCAGATATACAGTTGTTTCATCAAGACCAAGATTACAAAGTCATATAACTCATAGTACAAAGAACGATCTTCATATATTTCAGACGGAGTTGTTTCTGGCCAGTCTTTCTGGCTGTTCTTTAAGAAAGAGGGAATATTTCCCATATACAATTCTTAAAAGAAGAAACTTTTCCACTTTGAATTAATCAGTCTGTGTTTTGCAACATTAAAAAATTTCAGCACAAGTAGCTAATTCTTATTAGTTCTTCTAGTGCTCAGAGCACACGCATTAATCATCATATTTTTGTTTAGAATTAATGTGGGTTTAGCATTAGATAGCCTCCCGTCACAAAGCATTACTTTACATTTAGATCGATTAACCTTTCCCACAAAAGAAATACAAATACTCCTTCCATGCGATTTCATTTCAGGAGCCTGACTGATTTTTTTTTTTTTTTTTTTTTAACATTGTGCAGCAAATTGCAAATGCCCTCCAGTCCTCCAACGATACAATGTCAATTGAATATAATCCTTTCATCAGCCTCCTAGGGGGAAAGCAAGGAAAAGGAAAGCAACGAAAAGGAAAGCAAGGAAAAGGAAGGGCCCCCCGTTTTCCAGAGCCCGGGGTAAGCCGAGGCCCCGGCGGGCCCCACCGGCCCGGGCGCCCTCAGCACCGCGGACAGCGCCCGCCCCCGCCGCGCCGCGGGCTGTGAGGCCCCTCGGTCTGAGGCGCGGCCGGTATAAAGCCTCCCCCCCGCACCCCCCACCCCCTTCTCACGACTGCAGCAGTCGCACCTGCGACATAGCTCGCGGCACATGTGAGCACTACCATGAGAAATTAGTAACAATTGACTGCCTTGGATGGAACACGCGTACCCAACCTTCAAAACGTTTGGGAAACCATAGTTATGATAGTTATTGTTGTTATGTGAAATATCCAACTTGGACCTATGTCGGAATGTCAAGCCAGATGCTTATGAAAGTGCCAAGAGATCCTCAACACCAAGACTTGCTTTACATTCTTATTTCTACGCCCATGAACTCAGCAACACTTGTACAAATGTAAAAGCTGGGGGGGGGTTAAACCTTCCTGGTGGAACTGACCCAACATTCAAAGTTCTAACGGCAGATCTGCAAGAAAGCACGAGGCATGCCACATATTGAAAGCATTTTCACCCGAGAAAAGCAAAAAAGTTTCTACATTCCACTGGAGCTTCAAGGGGGTAGTGGTAGCCTTTTTTGTTCCAACTGGAAGGAAACAGATGTAACATTTTCCCAACTCCATGAGAAACGGTTGATCTATTCCAAATGGTACTGGGCAGGTTCCACAGCTCCAAAATTGAATTTAGCTTCTGCAATTATTCTGTTTCCTTTTATATGCGCATGAGAAATAAAAGCAAGGTTATTATTTGCATTCTTTAACTACAGAGTAAGTCATAAGTCACCTTATAAAACAACCCATAAAGTGTGGGGGGGGCGGGGAGGGATCATTTGGCAGGAATTGAAAAGACGACCATGCCAACAGTGAGGATATTCACTCCTGCCACCCTCAGTCTCTTTAAAAACAAAACAAATACTAGTTTTTACAGATAAAAGGATTTGGTGATGCAATGATTTCACTTTTAAGCCTCTAATGAACGTAGGTAACACTTTCAGTGTCACCATCAGGACATAGATATCAAACTTGCTTTCCTTCGAGTAAGAACTGGAAGCTTGGTTCACCTCCAGCCCTAACCCTAGGTAGGCAGTTACTCCTCACAGGAACTGATCCTATCTAGAGTACTATTAAAAGCAAAGTCTAGATTTGGGTTTCCCCTATTTTTATCTAAAGCCATGCCAGCATTCATTCCCTTCAGTTCATGCTGAACTAGCAAATTTGCCCATACATTTCATTCTTCTGCTTTACCATCCCAAGAATGAAAACAGCCTTTAAATTACCTAGTACTTAAATCCTCAGGGGCCGCCTTTCATCTCCCATAATCATAAAACCAAAGCAAAGAAATACTGAGCAAAGGAAGATGGATTCAGAACTCAATCTTCTCAGTCACTTGCAGCGCAGACAAGATTGAGGCAGTCACGGCATTGTGCTACGGATGCTGGTTCGTTACGCTATGACAGCCCATCAAAGGCTGCTGGAAGATAGATTTCTTTGATGGTTGCCAGGACTCAGGGCAGTTGCTCTGGGAGTTCCTGGCCTTTGTTCTGTTGATGTTATTGCATCCCCCACGCGCTCATTTGTTCCACAGAGAGAGAGCCAGAGAGCTGACAGGACAGAGCGCAGCTGCATAATCACAGCAACTCTTGCTCCCCTCCCTACTACCCTTATTTTTCATTCTTGACATTTAATCCAGTGATGCACACCTTCCTCAGATCCTTCTTATGAGGATTCATTGGAAAACAAAAATATTAGTTTATTCAATACAACTTTTCCCTTTTCAGTTTTCTGAGATTTTTATTCCAAAACTGCAAATAGTGGATCAAACCCCTTTGTGGCTTGAAGTCCTGAGAACATCTGTAACACCGAAGGTAGCGACTCCTCAGGCTCAAGAAACAAGATGCAGAGTCCATGCCCAATCACACGTCCGGTGCAGGGAACACAAGAAATCGATAATCATGAAATATCATCTAAGTGCTGTTTCCCTGTAAGGTATGCAAGGCCAAGGCAAGTTCTCACCTTCAAGAGCTTGTCCTAGAAACCCATCATGGTTAGTGTTAAATTGTCGTTAGGAGCATCTGTTAATTTTAAATCAGATTACACACATCACGTGTGTATTAAACAAGTGAGCATCTGAATATAGTGGAGATTAAAGAGGTTACCTTGGAAACATTCTGATATTTGAAAACCAGTTTCTAAAAAACCCCAGCAAGTCAGAATCCAGATACTACTTTGAGAAGTATTTATTACAACACGCTGCTGGGGAAAGCTTTGTTCTTGGTCAACTCCCTCCTGCTTAACAGTGAATTGTAAGCCCCACTGCCAGATGCTTATCTACAGATACTTCCATTAACAGCCATCATTATTGTGTTGTTCACATCCTCACAAGGCGTCTCAATCTCTCAAGGTATAGATATATAATTTATGGTACAGATCCAATCTGGTTTAATGACCAAAGTGGGACTGGAAAAACAGTTCTAAAGGAAACTTTAGTTCATCTGGTCCAGCTGCATTAGACTAACTACCTTGAAGTAAATACTGAAACTCATAGTAACACAACAAAGCTGAACATGGTCTGGTCTGCAAGGCTAGCCCATTGAACAGGGCTGTGTTAGTACGAATATTAGAGTGCTGAAATACGATCATCTCTGTGTTGCAGCCCAGAAAACCGTTTGCTTTGGGACTCAGCTCCTGGAACACCGGGAGGAGTTTATGGGTTTGGGTTCATCCAGGCTAATAATCAGGTTTTTCTGTTCTTGCACACGGTCTATTAAAGTTCCCACTGATTGGCAGAAAACACGTATCTTTTTCAGGCCAAAGAAAACTTTGTTTTCTCCTCAAACAAAGAAACAGCAGAAGAGTTTGACCGAGTGTAATTTGTGTTTGTTTAACAAGTCAGTTCAAACTTCCAGGGAGATGGTCTGCTGTGGCTTTTGGGCAGACACTCACCAGGTAGACTGAAACATCAATACCTTTTAAATTAAACTAAGAACCTACGCTGCCATAGTGATAACATACGATTATTAAATTCCATTAGACAAATCCAACAGCTGTACCTCACAGCTACTTATTTGAGCAGGAAGAAATACTAAGCATTTGTCCTTGGAGTATTTCCCATGAAAGGGCTAGAACAGTAAATGAATAGTCAACCCTTCCTGGCAAGTAACGATGCCTACTAATGGCAAAGCATTTTTCCAAATGAAGTAACTTCCTACATAAGACCATAACATTTGCTTTTCTTCTATTAGGAGCCTGAATGTATCTAAACAATAATCTCCAATGTCCCTGTTTGTCAAATTTCAACATAATCTATTAAGAGTGTTGACAAATCTCTTCATTTAAGTCAAAAGCATACCAGCATTTGGCATTTTTCTAAGAGGATCATTTCTTTGGTTTGAGTGATCACCTGAGTGTTTCCACACTCAAAATTGCTTCCTGGAAGGAGGGGGCGGGGGTGGGGGTGGAAATAGAAAAGAAAGAAGGACCTACTGCAGGTTCTAAAGATAACTGTCTAGATACACGGGATACACATAACCAGACAAATTCAAATAATCTCTTGGTATAGGAGCCATGTCTTGGCTCATCCTGCTTTTCACCCCTCAAACCACCCACTTCACAACTTGAAGGACATGCTGGATGTAGCTTTTTACATGACTTCTCTGTTCAATCAGTGCATGCTACTTGCTCAAATATCTGTCCATATATGTGGATTTTTCTTGGGACCCCATCAAGCTTTCGGCTTCCTCTAGTAAGAGTTACAATGCAAGTTTCCTAGTTATTACTGTTGGGTCGCTAGTTACCACTCGTAGTGTGTGGTTCATCTGATGTTACGTTCTTCTTTATTCCTGCTTGCAGATGATAGATCATATTCGCACGTGGGGAAGTTACTTGACAAGATGCAAAAAAAAGTCGGGATGCTCCAATGAACTCTGCTCTTCCCTTTGACGCCAACTACACAGACATCAAAAATCTCTTTACTAAGGTTATTTCCTCACAAAGAATATCTGAGGTTACCTCAGGGACGTTCTGCAACTGAGAACTGCAAGAGTGAGATGAGGTATAAATGAAACATTCACACTCCATTAACATGTGGTCTACACTCCAAAAAAGCCCAAGATCCCTGCCTGGAGGTATTGCTATGGATGGATAATAGCATGAGATATGGCCATAAATGTTTAATTTATAAACCTAGTAGCTAGAAAATTATTGAACTAGACTGAAAGTGCTGAGGATTTTAATAGTGCCTGCCCACATTAACAGATGGAAATAGCACCAAAGCTCAGAAATGAGCACAGACGCACTCACGTATTTGGTCAGCATTGACAATGTTGTGTAAATCGAACTTTCAGAGAAAATTCAAGCCCTGTGCAAGCAGTGGGCAACTCCAGAGGTATCAAGGGCATTGCTCTGCTTCCACAGGACTCAGCTTGGTTTGCTGCCCCTCTCTTCACAGGCCTGCCAGCTGCTCTTCCAAGGGCTACAGGGTTCATCCCAGAGGGGAAACAGCACCGCAGAAAGACAGCACTAAAGCAGCATCACAGTCCCTACGTTTTTCCAGGGCAGTTCTGTGCAAGCAAAGGGCCCTTTAGACTGTAACCACAAACACAAACTCACGGACGAGAGAAATGGAATAGGAGCAGCAGGGTAGAGCAGCGAGCAAGGGAATGACGCGTCCAAGACAACCAGCAAGATGAGAAGATGGAATAAAATCTGAGGCTAATTCTTCTTTCACCAGAGTGCACGCCGGCTGGAGTTACCAGGTAAGAGGTGAAGAACCAAACCAGAACCATGCCGAGTCATCTCCTGTGACCCCACAGGTGTCGTTTTCAGGATGTGGATTATCCAGAAGGACATCAGACTTCAGTCAGGTCACACCCCCCCCTCCTCCCTTCTGCTCCTCAGAAACAAAACCATCAAGGAGTAAAGAGGCTGACTGGAACAAAGAGCACCAACTCCGAGCCACAGGCAAGGCTTTTCCAAACAGGCTTCAGAGGTCAGAAACCAACAGGGTGGCAGCCAAAGAAATCACAGATGCAGACTCTAAATGACAGGCCACCATAGAGGAATGACAGCATCTTGTGAAGGGTATTGGTGAGGGGACAACTCCACCGGCTTTGTCATTTTTATACTGCAGACAGGTGGCTGGTGCACCTCTCCTCCATGCAAGGCAGCGGCTCCCATTTTTCACCTATAACCAAGTTTCCAGCCAGGAGCCCTTTCTGACACAGAAGCATGACACAATGAATTAGCTACAGTTCCTCACGCCAGCCCAGGGCGGAAACCTTGTTATCATCTTCCTACAATGCAAGGCAAAAAAACCCCAAACCCTTGGTTTTGCAGTGTGCTTAGCCTCTAATTTGGGAGAAGAAAAGCCTGGCACCTCACCACTGAGAGGTTGCTCACCCTTGGCTCACGCTTGCCATGACATTGTTCTTTTTCAATGAAAAGATGGAAAATTTCTAATAGTTTAAATGCAGCGGTGCCAGCTCATGTCAATAAACCTATGTTTCTATATAGCAGCAGAAATCTTTACCCCCAGTTTACAGACTCCCAAATCAGACATAAGATACCAAATAAAGCCTCAGTCCTTCAAATATGTGAATAGGACTCCATACATGAAGAGGACCCTGTGTTACTATTCACGGAAGTGAAGTTAAGCACGTGAATAAGTATTAGGGGGAGCAGGATTGGCTTTGCCCTTAAAGTTTTAGGTTACTGAGTAGCTAATCACCTCCCTTATTCATTTCCACTTAAATCCAGAAATACACCAACATATTTTCAACGGACTTAAAGGAATGGTTATGAATTCCCACAATGCTATGCATTTTTCTAAAATGAGGTCCAGCCTAAGGAATTGATGTCTTGCCATGAGTTGGGTCACATAGAAAGACAAAAGAATTGGACCACCCCTCTCCTCAGTTAAAGGAAACAAACCTTCTTGCTAAATTGCTTTTCAAATAAACGAACAATGCACTTTGGTTCCTACAGTTGCTCAACAGCAAGACTTCTAAGGAGTGTCTTCTTGTACTTTCGGAAAGGGTAATGCTTCAGGATGGGCTTCCTCTCATTCATTCCTGCATTCACCAAGTGTTTAGTCAGAATATTAAAAAGGCCACAGATTCAAGCAAAAACCTCATTTTTCCCCTTAGCGACCCTTCTAGCTGCTGTTTCTCACTACATTCCAAACTTCAAGACAACATCCTAACTTCTTAGCGAGGGATATTAATTCCAGGTGCTCCAAAAAGCACCAAAAACTATCGCTGTGATATCCATTCTCCCGCAGCATCATCTCCCCATCTCCCGCAGAGCTGCCTGGCCCTGCGGGGGAAGGAGCGGAGCAGGACCCTGAACCCCTCTGGTACCGGGGCAAGGTGCCAATTCATGGATGCACACTGACCTTTCATTTTAAAGCGTGGGCTCTACCTTGTCATTCCTGACACACGATCATGCGACCTCCGGGAAGAAATCCGAGCCACTGGACTGTTACAGGATACTTAAGAAAACCTGTTTTACAATCATTCTCTTAAGCTTTCTTAGCTTGATTTTAGGGCCTCAGCCAAATACCACTGAACGGAGTGGCTGCCTGGGATTTTTGGCTTATGTCTCTGGGTAGGATCGTAAAACATAAATAAAACAGAAAACTGCTTTGCTGCCATCAACCTTTACAAAAGGCTAGACCAGATGCTACTAGCCATTGGACTTTTAAGGAGAGGGCCGACCATGGAAGGTGCTGGTTACCTCACCATGCGCCGAGGTGCCACTAAAACCCCCCGAAAGTCATACCAGCAACCAGACCAAGGGGCCCACGTAACACTGAATAAACTGCTAGGCCGCCCTTGGTACTATTTGTTTTATGGATGCTTTTGTTCGGCAGGGCCTTTTTTTAATTAAAAACAAAATGTCAGCCTCTTGGGGGATCTATTTTCCTTTCCTCTTCTGACTTCAGCACAAACACACTAGAAAAATTATAGCCACAGTACAAATAAAAATAGCTGAAGAACTTGCAGCTGTTGTTAATTTCCCAAGTATTTAGCGTTGCCCATTTAATGATGGAACAATATGCTCCAGTTTCAGTCCTGGCACAAGGCTATCTGAGCGGGAGGCAGATATTTTAGCTCGTGAGAATGCCAAAGGCAAGTCAACGACTATAGCAAGCAAAGAAAGGGCAGGGGGCAACATGATGCAGACCACTGGACGTCCATACCAAACATTTCCTCCTGCCTTTTCTTTCTCATCTAAAATTATTAGTTGACTCACCAGCTGATTAGATCAGGCTCGCAGACTTGCTAACATGCATAGCAGAAAAAAAAGTGTGCTTAATAAAAATTCATGAAGTGGAAAACATTTTTACAGTTGAAGACCTGACTTTTCTTTCTATTTTAAGTATCGAGTGTTTCTGGTGTGAAATGCGTTACACAGGGAGGTTTCGCTTGCTTTTCTCCCTGAATAAAGTCTTTAACCAACTTGTCTATAGTCTGGTTGAGTGGATTTCCCTAGTGTAGTACGGAACAAAATAATAAAATACTTGGTATTTGTAGGGAACAGAAATGAAACAAAACGTGCCTCTTAAGCTTGGCAAGGTGAATCTAAAAACTAAAAGCACATCTAAATACTAAAAACAATTTTGAAGCACTGAAGTCAGATACAGCAGAAATGCTTATTCAGTTATATCTCTTGCAGCTCTGTCTTCAGTTGCTAAGTATCTTCTCATGCTTACCCACCTACAAACTAGACTGAGCAGAGTTAGTAGAGAGACAATGCTTATAAAGTCACACACAACATCCATGATTAGTGATGAAGTACAAAAGAAAAATTAAGACTTAGGTACATTAGTAAAATTCAAAGGCTCAGAAGTGACAGGGAAATTGGGAAACTGTTGATTATAATTGGAAATACAGAGCTTCTATCTCTGTTGGGCTTCATTTGCCTTGTTCGCATGTATAAAGGCACAGTTAGAGGTCACGAAGCCAGAGCATTCAGCAGGTAATATTTAGTGGGGGGAAAAAAAAAGTTCTCCTCTTATTAAAGGCCGACTGGCAGAGCAAAATTTAAAACATGATAAGTAACAGTGTTACAGAGGGGGGGAAAAAGAAATTTAAAAAAAAAAAGTCAAAGTTTGCAACATTGCCAAGACCCCTTTATTATGCTCAGATACAGTTTCAATCCACTCCAGGATGGAAAAAAAACCAGAAGGCTGCAACAACCCAGCCTTTGGCGAGACTTCCCCGCCGCTGGCTGAGGCAAGCAGCACTACCCCTCCTCGCGAAAGCAAAGGCTCAATCCCACACTCAACAGACCAGGGACTGTGGTTCGGATCTCTCTATAACATCAAATAAACTGCCTGGCGAACATGATTGAGGTGGGGAAGAAGATGGCTTGGTTGGGTTGAAAACTAAATGTAAAAGATGGTTTCCCACACGGCCCCGTGCCCTCCTGCAGGTAAAGCACGGGATGAGTTTAAGTCGAAGGCAACCAGCGGCACAGATGCGGCACAAGAGCAGCACCGTGCTCCTGCCCTCACCCCGGGGCGGAGGAGGGCAGCCAGGTCAATCCGGGGGAATCTTCTGCAATGGTGAGGGCCACGGAGAGCCCTGCTGGAGATGGCTCCGGCTCTTCCTCAGGCTTTGGGGCTCTCCCTGACCTCACCCTGCTCCTTGAGAGTGTCTCGAGTCCTTCCTGCTCCCTTGCTCCTGCTGCTTAACAGAGCAAAGCCATATCCCTCCGGTATCTACAGAGACGGCAGCAATACAGCTGAACTCGTTATTCATGTTAAATTAATTGTTCTGGCTGTCCGCAGCTTGCTCCCTGCATGCACGTCTGCTCCCGTGACAGAAGACGCTCATGCATACTAGGTCACATCATGGGACAATACATATATCAAGGCATACAGGCACCTATCCAGCCAGGTAAAGACCTATAGGCTATGGTCCCCAGTGCTAAAAGACCAGGCCTTCATGGTTTGAAACACACGTGGCTGCTACTCAGCCCTCTCAGACAGGATCCATTCAGTCCATAGTTCTCAGAGGATACTGGCTAGCTGAAACATTTCATTTTCTCTCCAAAGAAAGAAACTAGACCACAGAAGTGATTTTATTCAGCTTTGATATTTAGTATTAGAGCTACCAATAACGTTAGCACTCGACTGTGCCACAAGAGCAATTGCAGAACTAGGTAAAACGAGACAAACAAGGAAAACAGAGGAAACATCTGCACAAAGAGAGAATCGCACACCTGGCACCACAGCAATGCTCCTGCACACACTGCAACATGCAGGTGATGCGTGGAAGGGGTGAAATGAGACCCTGGTCATCACTGAGCTCCAACAACCCACTTAACACAGAGGTTTCAGAAGGAGAACTTAGCTGATATTACACTGATATGAACAGGTCCCACACGTGCAAAGGCAGGCAGTATCTGCATCCGTCTGGACTCGCTCAGGTGCCATCAGTGGCTCTCGTATGACAGTTTGGAAACCTGTTCTTCACACTTCACGCTTACAGCCCAGTCCAGCCAGAAGCTTTCAGTGAAACTTCAGGGCTTGCAACTATACTACCAGGTAATTTTTCCTTACACTGGGGGGGGAGGAGGGGGCGGGGAAGAGAAAAAAAGAAAAAGAAAAAACCCCACACCACAAAGCTGTTTTACCACGGCCCCATGTTCACAAAGTATTTTGCAGGGAAAAAACACCAAACCAAAACAAAGCCCAACATCCAGAAGGACTGCATCTGTCAGATGACTTGATGACTTCTCCCAGGCACGTCCACATGGACTGCTCTTGGAACAGTACAATGTTCATTTAAATAAAAAGAAAGGAAAGGAAACATCATCAGGAGAAACTCCTCACTTTGAAACTGAAATTAGTAGGGTTTCGCAGCAGGACACTGTTGGAATTCTTTACACAGTATGTTTTTGTGTGTACTTTTTATAATTCTGTTCAAAGAGAATGAAATGTCAAATTTTTGTCTGTAACCCTCAGGCTACAAAGCTCCCTGTTCAGTCGTGAAAGTAATCATAACCCTTTGACTCTAGCTGCTGATCTTGGCAGGGGAGGGAGATCAACGTGAGACTGACAGCTAAATGGCAAAGATTACTAAAAATAACAACTTCACAATGCACTGAGAGTCTAAGGATGATCATTTGGAAATTCTTGTCCTATTTCAGAACAGCTCTACAAAAAAACCCTGCAACTTTAAAAGTCTAGCTACCATAGTAATGGCATTCTTGATAGGTTAGAAACCTCCTTTAAACTAGAAATGACATCAGGAGACCAGAAACAACAGGATGAGCGTTCTTCAAAAGTTCGCAACTGGAAACATCAGTCAAAAGAAGCAAGGAGAGAAGCACATGGGACCAGGACACCAGATTGTCAACTCTTAGATTGTTGCCAATGACACTGCTGAACACAAATGAATCACAGAATAATATAAATTTAAAAAAATGTATACAGACAACCACATCCACCTAGATGATTGGCTGATGTTCTGTAGGGACAGCGAAACAAATCTTAACAGAGAAACAAGATCTGGACAAGAGGGAAAGTTGATGATGCTGTGCTGTTCACCCAGTTCTGCAAAAGCAAAGAGATGGAAGGGAAGAGTCCATACGAACTTATTAAATGCTCTTCCAGGTTATAGGGGACAGGAAGAAATCTCAGTTCCTGTATTTGTACCTAATGCACAACTAACTAAACTAGAACATAACACAAAATAGAGGCAAATTATTCTTTTCCCAAGCTCTGTTTTAGGATAATTTCATCCTCTCTCCTATCCTCTCACTCTCCCTGAGATCACCTACATCTCTCTTCAGTATCTGTCTTGTTCCAGCTGACCAGCCGCTTTTGAGAACGCCCATACTCAGTGAATGTCTTAGGATAGCTTGAAATGCCGAAAGCTTTTCTTGGAAAAGAGTGATCATGACATCTTTAAATTCAGCAAGTGAAATTAAAAAGGTAGGGTTTTTTCAGCTTGAAAGAAGGAAAACGAAGGAAGAGACATGGAAGAGGGGACCAAATCTCTCAGAACCATGTACTGCCTTTGCAGAGGGCTTAGGCAAAGCCTAACCACAAACCATCCAAAAAAAGGGTGTCAGCAGAGCTGAGGTCTTTTTGACCTGCCCAGCTGGGAGTTTTACATGAGAAAATACCAGGGCGCAACCATCCTGAGAGGTAGCCCTGTCTGAAACCAGACCACTGGCTGTCCATGCAGGTACTGAAACTCGAGCAGTGCTTTTGTTTCTTAAACACAGCAAAACAGTAGAGGATAATACATAAGCAGATAGTACTAGTTTATATTTCATGTGGGCTAGTAGGTAGTTTTACAGTTTCTGTGTACTTTGAAATACACAATGTACGGATTGTATAGGCACACTTTGAGGCACACTTAACAAACCTTAGGTAAATAGAGGGCTCCCAGGATTTTTTTGTTGTTGCCCAGTACAGAAAGCTCCAGGTGCTGGGTCCCATGAGATGGGCACGCTTCCTCTGCACCTCCCCACAACCAGCAAGGTATCCAAAGACCTTGTAGCAGGGACATCTTGGGGCTCCTTTGGGCCTTACGGGGAGACTCCTGCTCTTCAAAGCCATCACACCGTACCTGGCATGTGGGGTATAATGTTGCAAATACATTAGCTCCTAGTGTTGCAGGGGGAGAGCATAACAAGAGGCCAGACGAGCCAGTCTCGTGCATAAAATGCGAAATCTGTTAGGTCTCCATGCTCGCAAGTTAACTGGAAAAGCTCCACGGATGCTTGGGCAGTTGTCAGCATTGCTGGAAATACTGCAAAGGATATTTACAGAAGACAAAGAAAAAGCCAGAATGTAAAACAAATTAGGAGAAAGTGCCGACTTCTCAACCCCAAACAAAGAGCTCAGGGCAGCCAGCACGCATAAGAGTGGGTCTCTGGATTCACTGGCACTTGGTTGACTCCGTTTTGGAGCCACTTCTTGGTTTTATCACTGCTGTTTTTCTTTGTCAAGAGCCAGTAATGTTGTTTTGCTAATGGCTTATGCAGGAGTACTGGAGCCAGCAGCTTGCACACTGGTTGCTTTTATTGGTCTATTAAAATGAAATTAAGCTGGTGCTAAAGCTTTTATAATCATTTAGGATATTTCATTATGAGTTCATGGCAGAAAAGCAAGCAACGGCGTGTAATACAACTGCACAGGCATAGCGCATCTGCCCCTAGGTCTAAAGAGAAATCCATATGGAGTGAAGGGAAAATGAACAGTAAGAAAGTCAGTTTTCCTGAGTTTCTGCTGGCAGGAGCAGCTGTTTGCTGTGCTTAGCACCACAAAAAGAAATAAATGGGAAATAAATTCACCAGAAGTAGAGTTTGATAGAAAGTATGTCAGGGTGACTATTAGTTCATATTTAACATTTGTTGTATCTAGAAGCCCTAATCAGGAACCAGGACATCGCTGCACAATCACTACACTGAAAGGGAGCAGGGACTACCAAAATAAAAAAGAAGGAAGAGAAAGCAAGATGCAAACACAGGGTAAAAGCAAACAATGAAGCAATATTCCTTGTCAAGACAGCAAATGATCTCCATACAGCTGCTCAACTGCTGTCACATTTTGCATTCATGGCATAGAGTCCATGGCAGGACCTGCAGAAAAGCAAGGGAGGAAATTGCAGGTGTTTACTGAAAATCTTTACCAATGATTAGAGAAAAGAATAGAATCCAGTTCTTTCTCCAGCAGTTTGTGTCCAGATAACCAAATTAAGGGTCAAAAGGATCAATTTTCTTTATTTATAGCAATATTGAAATGGATAAAAGTGTCATGGATGCAAATGCTAACAATCTGCAGATGATATTCGGTTCCACCTGTATCTCACCGCTGTGACCACAGTGGTACCACTGTGGTGACAGGGTTAGATAAGGAAGGCAAAATGGACAGCAGAATGTGTTGTGAGGATTTTCCAATCATCTCTGACTCACCATGCACATCCACAAGTGGTTCAATTTGCCTGCAGTTTCGAGGGCAGAGCACAGTTAAGAGACCCCAACAGCTTGGAAGTCCCACTTCATCCTGCAGACTGCCTTGGCGTGGGTGCCTTTGCCATCTCTCAGTTCAACTACAGCACTAACAGAGATGTATGTGATATACCATAAAGGCACCAGAGCCTCAGAAAACCCAACAGGCACCAAGTATCAGAGTGCATTCCCTCAACAATACAGGCTACAAAAAAACCAAACACCAAACCAAACACCACTAAAAAAACACCACCACCACAAAAAACCAACAGCACCACCCCTCCAAAAAAAAAAACCACCCACAAAACAAAACAAAAAACCAACCAACCCCCAACTCACAACCCCAAAAACCCCCACACTTCCTCTCCACTCTCTACAACAGTTTCATACAATACAAAACTGAGCTCAAGAAACTTTCCATGGTCTATGCCTCTTATCTGGAAGGTCACCTAGCTGGGTGATCTTCGCCCAGCTGACCCTGGGTCAGTATCTTCACCCACCTGGCACAAAGCTCTCAAGCAGATCGTCTTAGCTCATCTTTGAGAAAGCAGGGGGAGACAAGCTTCCTCGCTGAGAGTAGCCCAAGTCTAAACTCTGATATCTCAAGTCTTACTGAAAGAAGACAGACAGAAACCTTCACATACACCACCGTTTTTCCTTCCAAATGCACAATGCATCTCGCTCTGCCTTTCCTAATTGAAGTGCACAATGGTATGTTGAAAAACAACACACCCAACCAAACCAAGAGCCCTACCACACAGCCTTCTCCCTTGAGGTGCACAAACGTCATAGGACAGATGTTAGCCCTGTTGCTTGGAAGACAATGGGACAGTACAGTCATAAATGCTAAACAATAGTGTGAGTTATAAATCACATGGTAAAACTTCGATTTATGCGGTACAGCTCTTATGAGTCAGTCGTGATGATAAACAGCCTTCCTTCTGATGCTCACACCACAGAAGGGAGCTGAGCATTTGCTGCAGAAGCAGGACATGTATTCCAACCGTCTTCTGACAGCTGCACTTCTCCACAGTCCTTCAGGCTAAAATCTGTCCATCTCTTCCTACAGGCACGCTCAAGCAAGCCTCTCCGCGCTGAGTTTGGAAAATTATGCTGGACTAGTTTCCCTCTTTCTCGGCGTCAGCACAGGAGGTGAACACATACTGATTTACCTCCTAGCCAGCCCTATGAAAAGCAATGAAGCTTCATGAGGCATGAGTCAATACATACTTTTCAAGGTAGGTTTCATGGACTTCAGCTCTCTGTGTTGAAAAGTCCTTTAGTCCACTAATAAGCCCATGCAGAGTAAGTTACAACTAAAAGTAACACTACTGGAATCCAACTGAAACCAACAAGTTATTTCATTACAGTTCTTTAAAAGCTTAGAAATTAAAATTAGCTTAATTTTAAAGTTCTGGTTGAGCTCTTTTTCCATAGAGGGGGGCAATTCCAAATTTTCAGCAGATACTAGTGACAAATTTCTCCCTTAGGAATTTCTGCTTTCCAAGAAGTGATTGTAGCTAGAAGTCAGAAGTATAGAGAAGTGCAACCACAATGAATAATGAAATGGAGCAGCTACCTTTCAAGAAGGGTCTAAAAGGTTTGTGAGCCTTTGAAACAGATGCATGGGTGAAGGGCAAGGGCAAGGCTGAATGCACAGCTGAATGAGGCTGAATACAGAACTATTATTGTCAATCCCTGTAACATTAGTTTTGACTAATGCCCCTTGTCCTAGCAGAAAACAAGTTTAAGAAGTAAACTTATGCAGCAGGTAGACAAAATCTGAAATTTGTTGCCACAGGAGCTTGCAGAAGCAGACAGATTCAAAAGGGACTAGACAAACTGATGACAGACAGATCCAAAACAGTAACTAAAGGAAATAAAAAGGGAGCTACACCCTAATATCTCTGATCCAAGTGCTGCGTATGTTGGAGAAGCATGAAGGGAACGGACCTCAGACAGTGGGCAGGCTCATGGCCTTTCCTGTCACAGCACCTGCCACCGTCCGAGACAGAGTATGGGTAGAGACGGACCCTTATCTCACCCATCTTACTTCTTTCGGTCTTGCAGTCACATATATTTCTCGATGTGCAATTAGCAAGAGCTGAACCAATAAACAGAATGAACAGAATACGACTTTGGTCTGTATCTGAAGGTGACGAGGCAAAAAGCCTTTATAAAGGTGCCAGAAGCATCCTTATAAAGCAAGGCAACGCAATCCCTTTCAAAAAGTCCTCAAAGAAATATTTGTATTCTCCCAACAGAATAAACTTAGAAGATTGAACAGATTTTGAATGTGCTAGTCTTGACAGTCTTTTGAAATAAATCAGCATGGCAGCAATGTATTTTATTTCCTATTTCAAACCAAATAAATGAAATATTCATCATTCAGTATAATCACTGCATAATCACCACTTAATTGAGTTTTAACCACTACCACATATCTCAGGGGTAAGCATAAAGTATTAATTACCTAAAACCCACACAACATGTATAAAATATTTCAGACACGTGATCTCTGACCTTACAGAGAGTTTGAGAAACAAACCAACCAATACATCAAAACACCTTCTGCAAGTTCATACATGGAAAAATAATGCAGTATTCAAAACTCCATTAAATATTCAGGCTCTCCGTACATAGCGGCAGTCGAAGAATACAAATGATTACGCAGATTTAAAAATCCATAAACAACCACAAAAACGATCTTACGCCTGCAAGACACAGACCATCCAATTTAACACAACAGCTCTCCAAGTAGGAGGAGCATCTCCTCTCATCCATACTGTAAAAGTCCCATTGAACTTCATGGCCTGAGAACTGCCTAGATGAGGATTTAGAAAGGGGTCCGATTTTGATCAACACCTCCCAGACACCAACATAACGTATGGACGGGTCTGTACAGTAGCTTATTGAGGGTGCTTTTCATGGAAGCATCGTGACAAAGCCACAAAAAGTATTTTAGGTTTCAAGACAAATCAAAATCTCTGGAAGACTTTTCCCATTTAAAACATTTTCTGACAAACTTGGGCAAGCATCTGGAAAACCATGGGGAATCCATAATTTTGAGATAACATTATGACTGAACTTTGCTTGGAGTTAGAATTCATTTGAAGACAAGTCTCAAATCAAAGCTGCATGGCTTTAAATAGGAAGAGTTTCCTTTTTTCTTGCAAATGATGTATCCAAGTTCCAGAATCAAGATGCAACAGAAACGGGACAGCCCTGCCTCTGATGAACGATGGAAGGAAGTTTAAGACTACTCAATGGCAATGTCTCTGGCTCCTTAAGGGAGAACCCTAATAGCATCTCCCTAAGACTTCTCCAGCCAAGAAGAAAGTTGGTGTGACCAAGGCCATGAAACAAAGGGAAAAAGAGAACCCCAGAAAAGATATTCTCTCAACAGAGGGAATGAAACTGATATCTAGATTTCTTTTTTTTGCCCCCCCCCCTTTTTTTTAAGTTTCATTAAAGGCCTTTAAGTTCATTAGCAAAAAAATACAAATTAGGAAAGAGAGAACCTACTGAGAGAAGGCTCCCCATCCCGTAGTCAGAGTGAGCATTGCTTGATGCGAGAACCAACAACACTGCAAGCGATAATTCTGTGGTCCTCGGTTCTCCTCCTTAGTACTCAGTAAAAGGATATCAGAAATCCCTCTTCTTCACCTCTGTCAATGGTAGAATCTGCTCAATCCTATTTAAATCAGCTTTTAATTAAACCAGTTCAGTCAAACTTATCCCCATCTTTCCTACGGCTTTTAATCCATAGCTTCCAAGACTACCTATGAATAGAAGTCGATCATTTCTTAAGCGCTAAAAGAAGAATACAGAACAGAGACCACAAAGAAACATTCCCAGGTTTGGCAGCAAAGCCAACTGCAGAATCCCACTTTTCTAAGTGCCACTGCCATAGCCATGGGCCACAGTTTCATACTGCTCCCTGTGCAGTACAGTAAATTACACATAAAAACACTGGTTGGAAAAATATCTTCAAACATGTGAAGAAATGAATGAGGTAACTGATTATTTTTAACATAAGCCGAGCTCTAAAGAAATAACATGGGTTTTTTAACTGTCATATCACCATACTGGGCTCTTCTGCACCCAACAAAAAAAAGTCATCCCCATCACCAGGATTCATTATCAACTTTGCCGACAGCCTCAGCTGAGACACAGCACTGAGAAGGTGGGAAGCTTGGGCTGTGTTTCCAACCACGGATGTATTCCCTCCGGGTCAGGTTTGAGATGTATTTGCAAGGCATAATGTAGGCAGCTTGCTTCGACACTGCCTGCACTGCGTCTGCCTGATGGTAGAAGAGAGAAGTCTTTGGGGATGTTGTACAATCTAGCACTATTTATGCGCATAAAATTGTGATCACAGGCTGAAGATAACAAAAAATGCAGGGCTTCCTCCGAGCCTAAATCCACAGTGTGCAACAAGAAACCTGGAGTGCCAATTCTACAAGTTGGTACAAGGAACTTTAGGATTGATGTTACTAATATGCATACTTTCATTTGAAATCTGTTTATCTCTTTTGATTTCATTGCATAGGGCCCTTGAATGGTCTCTCTTGACAAAGAGCTGCCAGTGCTAAATCAATCCTGATTTACCTGCCTTGTCACTGGCCACAGAAACATAAGGTTGGAAAACTGGACTAGTCCAGAAAAAGTGTAAGTCATCGGATTACTGCAAAATAATAGGGGGAAAAAAAAAACCAAACACAAAACAAACCAAAACCAACACAAAAGCAGTTAGAGCAGCAGACATAGAAGAGACTTACACAGGAATGTATAAACTCACCACTTTATGTATTAAACATCCAGTTCCAGGGAGATTTCATCAGTTCATATAAATAAAATTTTTAAAAAGTATCTAAGATTGCCTTAAGATTTTCATTAAAGGAAAAGGACAGCCCCCAAACCAGCCTAAGCCTGAATCCCCTACCCCAGCCCCTATCAGACAGGCAGGAGCTGAGGAAGGTACCGTGAACTGGCACAGCAAGGTCAGCAACACCACAGCCCACAAAAATCTGGTGCTTTGAAAAGACACGCCAACACCCTAAGCCCAAATGTTATACAGGTCTGTTTTACAACAGTCTTTAGGGTTGGGAAAGGCATACTAGGCGTTGCCTTCTCCGCAGTCTTCACCGTACCACCTTCTCCATCCCCCTAGTTACCGAAGAGGAATAGCGATTACTTGAAATCAATCTCTCCAGTATTGCCACACTCCTTGCCCTGGATGTTTAACAACATTCATTGCTACGAGACCCTCTCAACGTAAAAGGAGAAGGGGGAGAAAGATTTTTATGAGCTATTTATCAAATATAAATATTTCATATCAGCATATGAATTAATTATGTAGCGGCAGGTAAACTCCAGATGGTGCCAGCTTGATCTGAAACTTTAAACATTAATCTTCTGAGAAACCCACTCATATGAGGGAGTTGGGCACATAACTGTGTTTTTGGGGGTTCTGAAATGAATTGTTTCCTGCATTCCTAAAACAAAACAAAAAAACCCTTTGTTTTCTTGGCATCTGTCAAGTGTCCCAACAGACACATTTGCAGAGGAGAGAAGTAAGAGAAAGGAGATGGTAGTGATTGTCACCTTGCAGTCAAAATCCACCCAAACAGGTTAACGTGCTCTGCCAGGATATGGCAAACCCGTGTCCAAATCTCTGTCCCACCCAGAAGGATTCGAACCTTTCTCACTCTTCTGGAAGTGTACAAACATCAAGCTGCAGGTGATCAGAGGAGAAAACATCTCAGATTTTTGTGCTGGCAATGTTTCCACTTGAATGAAATGCATAAATATAGGAGCAAATGCCCATCTACACCAGCATCCTACCCCTACCAGCAATATTTTGGGGATATGGCATAAAAAACAGCAAGGACAGAATTACCTCCTTCTCCAACAGACCCAAGGTGATTCCCCAAATGCCCCACACCTCCCAAGTCAAGGCCATGCTGTTTAAAAGCAACCAAAAGACCTAATGTCTCATCTTTTTTTGTCTTTAATTTCTGTGTTCTTCCACCTCTGAAGGGGTATAATTGGAACAAGCGCTGCACACCCAGGTCTCCCTCTTCAAAGAGCATCTAAACCACTGAGCTATGGTGTAGCTTTCCTCCTAGCTTAGTGCATATTTCCTTTGTATTTTACACAGTGGAGAAGAGGAATAATGTCAACAATTGACGTAGATTAATTCCAGTATACCCTATCTCTTGAAGGCTAGGAACTCTTCCAGGAGAAGAGTGATACACACTCAAGTCATCCTGAGGACATAAAGGAGATGAAACCAGCCTCCCACACCCTGGGCGAATGCCAAGCTTTTCAGAAAAAAAGTTCCACTCTCCTCTGACCGCATACTGTAAACCTACACTTTCAATTCCTTAGCTTTCGGAAGTATTTAAACAAAACCAGCCTTTTAAAGTGCTGAAACTGTTTCGATGTGCTGTTATTTCTATTTTGACTGAAACTACTCAGTGGCATTGACCCAATTTCGCAAAATGTTAGACTGTCCTAGGACTGCATTTTTCAGTGAATGATTATATTAAAAGCAAAAAATCAAAACCAAAAAACCTCACGCCCAAGCGTTAGTTCTCGCAGTATTTCAGTGTGTGTGAATGCAGCACTAAAGAGACAACAATAAGTTAAACAGATTTAGTTAGCTATCCAAAGAGGTGGGTTGCAGGTGAAGAGGTTTGTTAGTTCATATTCTACCCAAATAAATATTGCCATCACTAACAGTCTGAGGCTAATTACATCAACAGAAAGTCATTAAGTATATAACTCCAATACAAGTATAGCTCAGTGGTAAATGTTCAAATGCATAAATCAAAAGACTAGGATAAAGACATGTATAGGATAAGAGTCTGGATGTATCTATTGATCTCAGATTCACTACTAAGAGGATGCACTGAACAAACATTAGGGTGACAATTTGGTAATTCCACATGGAGAGGAATCCCAATCCAAGAAATTTTCCTCCAGACGATTCACGGGCCTGGATGGATTCATCCCAAGATGTCTAGCATGGGACTTCCAAAAATGCCCATGTTTAGAAGTCCATGAAAAGGAAGGGCTCGTTGCAAAGCATGCGCTTACCTAAGCCAAAGCAACTGTTTACTGTGAAGTCTAAAGCAGTTTCCTTGTACTGCACTGGACTGGGAAACCAGGAGTCAGGAATGTTAAGCTTCTAATTCTGCCACTGACACTGTGCATGACACTTTCTGCCCACTTACCCATTTGTACAACGGCTACGCATCTGGCCTGGATGCGCCTGGAACATGCTATGGCATATTTTATGTTTCTTAAGTGCTACGAAATCCTTCTGAGAGAGGTGCCAGATGAGCACGCTTCTTGTCATTACAAATAATTGCAAAATTCTAGTATCCCATAAAAATCTAAGTACTAACTGTCAGAGACTTCTGAAGCATAACAGCCTGATTTGTTCTTTATTTGATTACTTTGTGTTTGAATAAAGCATGAAGAAATATTGTAAAGATACAAATAGGTTTAATCTAATTTGGAAGATGGCTATTTGGAGAAGCCATTACCATGAATACAGCAGATATCAAAGTCTAGGACATTATTAAGAAAGAGTTGCTCCTCCGGAACAACATACAGCACTGAAGGAGAAAGGAACGGAGGTTTGTTTTTTTTTTTGCCATTAAGGAACCAGGCATTAAAGTCAGGTCCATGATTTAGTTTAGCTGCCTTCGATGCATGTTCTAGGAAGAAGCACCTGGGCGCGAGCATCGCCTCCGTCCCTGCAGGTCCCGGCACACCCTGCAGACAGAAGCTGCTCCCGGCACCAGGCACGACGCCAGCCCCGCCGGCTGCAACCATTAACGCCAGCTCCGCAGGCGCTTCTGTGCCAAGCTGACACACGTACAGCTCCCGGGCACACGGGTGGCACAGCCCTGCCATCGACTGGCTGCAAAAACACCCGCCAGGCCGAGGGAGGGCCAAGGCCAGACAAATCTGGCAAGTCTGCGTAGACAGGGAGATGAAACAGGCTGGATCGATGGGCTGAGGCCGATGTGTGAGGTTCAACAAGGCCAAGTGCCGGGTCCTGCACTTGGGCCACAACAACCCCAGGCACCGCTCCAGGCTTGGGGCAGAGCGGCTGGAAAGTGCCCAGAGGAGAAGGACCTGGGGGGGCTGGTCGACAGCGGCTGAACACGAGCCGGCAGCGTGCCCAGGTGGCCAAGAAGGCCAACGGCATCCTGGCCTGTATCAGCACTGGTGTGGCCAGCAGGAGCAGGGAGGGGATCGTGCCCCTGTACTGGGCACTGGGGAGGCCGCACCTCGAATCCTGGGTTCAGTTTTGGGCCCCTCACGACAAGAAGGACATTGAGGGGCTGGAGCGTGTCCAGAGAAGGGCAACGGAGCTGGGGAAGGGCCTGGAGCACAAGTCTGATGAGGAGCGGCTGAGGGAACTGGGGGTGTTCAGCCTGGAGAAGAGGAGGCTGAGGGGAGACCTCATCGCGCTCTGCAACTGCCTGAAGGGAGGTTGGAGCGAGGGGGGGTCGGTCTCTTCTCCCAAGTAACAGCGATAGGACGAGAGGAAACGGCCTCAAGTTGTGCCAGGGGAGGTTTAGGTTGGACATGAGGAGAAATTTCTTTCCTGAAAGAGTGGTCAGGCCTTGGCACAGGCTGCCCAGGGCAGTGGTGGAGTCCCCATCCCTGGAGGGATTTAAAAGACGTGTAGATGAGGCGCTTGGGGACATGGTTTAGTGGGCATGGGGGGGTTGGGTTGACAGTTGGACTCGATGACCTTAGAGGTCTTTTCCAACCTTAGTGACTCTATGATTCTATTCTATGAAACACCTTGGAAGAGTCACTTGTTCACGCGGACGGCTTCACAGTCAGGTCTCAGTCCTTCCTCAAGACCCGTGTGTTTACAGTCCTCACGAGCGAGGCAGTCCCTTTCGAGGAGATGTCCAGGGAGTCATTAGCAGTCTTGTTATTTGCAAGAATAACACTTGCAAATGCTGACAATGAAATTACAAGTGCCATTCCTACCGCTGTGAATAAGGCTGCCAAGCTCTCTCTAGGCGGTATCGGGAAACCCAGTATTAATTGTCCCTTCATAACCTTGCTGCGCATCGCATTTAAATGTTTCCAAGGCTCTCTAGATATTTTTTAAAAGCTCGCTGCAGGGGCATTTCAACAGGAAACTTCTTCAAAGTTTAAAAGCTTAAAAGCTTCTAAAAGCTCCATCAGGCACTTCTAGACAGTGGGACATTTGCAGACACTGCTCATTTTTTTTCCTCTGTCAGACTTGCTTTTGGAAATCTGTTTAACTGAATCTATTTAACTGAATTTGGACCTTCGTAAGAAATTTAATATCTTTACAGTCTATTTTCTTGGAAGAGAGCAAATCACTGATTAGGCTCAGAGTTAAAACTCCAAAACACAACCCATTATCCTCCTCCCCACCAGTGAGAGGTGCTGCCACCAAATCCAATACAACTGGTACATTCCAGCTGCACCCCGGGGTTTCTGCCAAGGACTAGCACCCCCCCATGATCAAAGCCTGCATCTGGAGGTCCCAGAATGCAGCAGAATATACATTCCTACTAAAATTAATCAGATTATACATGCTGTATCCGATATTGGTAACACAGACAAAAGTAAAGCAAAATCTTGTACAGCGTCTCTGCTCCAGATCTGAAAATTGCCCTCATACCTGCTTGTACCATATTTATATACCTTGAGCCCTCCTATCCATCTGAAACCAAGAAATAATGGTTTCCGTTGATCCTAGGCAGGAGTTTACAGACATACCTCTCATGAGTGTTGATGTAAATGAGATTTCAGTTTCACTGGTTTTAACAAGTTAATATAGTAGATGAACTACGTCTTCTTCCTCTTTTTGCTACTTCACACTCGCCTATCACTCCTGTTAGGATTATTCTTATTGTATCTGCACAGTTGCAAATTAAACAGTTTTCATGTCACAGAAGCCCCCACAACAGCTCTCACACATCCTTACATGCTCAAGGCCGTTAAACACTTGAGAATTTACATAGTATCATAATAATTTCATATTACCCATGGCCTGTGCCTGCCTATGTTCTCTGTACTTCACAGAAAGCTTATGACCTGCACACTCAGTCTCCTCTGCCTGCTTTCCATCTACATCATGCAACAACCATATGTTTATTAAAAACATTCCCCTAACACTCCTTTACCCTGACAGCAACAGCAGCGTATTCCAGGGTTGATACGCTACTAAAAAGAGGAGACATAAATATGGAGGGGAAAGGGTCTGTACAAAGGGCAGCCCCCTGTAACGAAGGGCCACCCATGCTGCAAAGGGAATTCTAGGGAAAAGCAGCAAGCTGAACCCTCAAATCCTTATCCTAACATACAAAAAGGAAAAAAATGCAAGGAAACATATTCAGGCAAAAGGGACAGGATGGAAATCTGCATTTATTTCAAGTAAAAAGGATTATATATATATATTTTTTTTTCTATATATATGTTAAAAATATAATTTTATGTATATATAAATATATCAATTTTTTATCTGTATCAAACATTCAATTGCAACACCTGAGAAATGGATTTACAGGGCGTTTCTAAGTGCAGATGGTACGGCCTCAAGAATAGACCTCTGCAAACAGAAGAAAGTAAAGAAACGATGGGAGAGGCAAAGTCCATGCGGGAAGTAGATGTGCCAGGGCTGAATCGTAGATGGGACTGAAGAAAGCTGAGAGAAGAAAGAGAAGAGGAAAGTACAGAAAAAGTTAAAGCCTTTTAAAAAGAAAATGGGGACTCAGCAGCCAAGGAATTGGAAACCACTGTAAACCGCATGTCTGCTAATCATGAAATCAGTAACGTGCAAAGAGAGAAGAAAGCCACAAAGAGGGGTGGAATGACAGTCCGGAGCAAGGCTGGGAAAAGGAGGAAACAAGGGGAGAGCTGTAGGTGGAGAGAGGATTATGTGGCAGCTTGAAGAGAAGGTTAAACTGCTTGAGCTTCAGACAGCAAGAGATCAGGAGCCAATAAAGCAATGCAAGGTAGAGAAGATGATGTGACTTGGAGCAACAAGATAAGGTGACAACTATACTGACAGGAGACTGTAAGGGAAAGAAAAAACACCATGGACAGGGGAAGCCAGGGGGGAAAAAAAAAAAAAAACAAACAAAAAAACCCACACAACAAACCACACCGAACACTCAGCAGCCGCTCAGACTCCAGCAGTCAAGCTGAGAACTGTGGGAACGTTTTCAGAGCCAGGAGCGATGCTCCCAGATGAATCACCCGTGCTCAGAGAACTCCTTTTGCTCGCTTCCTCTCCCCACCGCAGCTTCTCGCCCCCTTCCCACCTTCTCCCAAGCTATCCTTAGCTCACCCCTGCACCACTTCTTGGGGCTAAGAGACTGCAAGGAAGGGCACCCATCTTCTCCCCCATCTCTCCCTGAAGACTTGAGTTAGCAGTACACGAGCTCTTGCTGGCTTTGGCTGCGTCTGATTTTTTCATGAGTCACCTTCCCCTCTGCAAGTCAGGGATAAACCCACAAGCAGAGACAGAGGTAGGAGCCGGGCTGAAGCACATGTGGTCTTCTCAGTTGTCTCAAAACAGCCCGGGAGGCTCCTTGCTCCTCACTAGGATCCTGGAAATTGTCCAGCCCTGGAAATTGTCCAGCATCCCCCCAGATACCTCACTGGGGATGCTGGCAACTTCAGCACAAAAAAGATACTCTGGGAAGAAAGAGAAAGCAAAACCAGCCCAAATTCATGGAGAAGCAACACATGTTCCCTCCTCCATCATCTGCTCTCCCTACGCATTGCACGCCACCAACAGCTAGCACAGGTTCATCAAGAGCCAAGACAACTTTACAGTCAGAACAATTTTCACACCTTCACCGTACCTGCACAGCAGGTCACACCGTGCTACGGGGCAAAGGGAACAGNTCAACTCCATCCCAGCCGAAACCAGGACAACGTGTCTCACCGGAGTGGCACAGGGGCCCCGGAGCTGGGCAGTCTCAGTGCAAACATGCACACATCAGGTGCCAAGTATTTCACCCCGTACCACAGCCTGGCCCCCACAGTTTCCAGCCCTTAATCACTGTGGATGGCTATCACGGAAATAAATGCATATTCACAAGCTATTCTTAGCGTTCACCGGAGAGGCGATTACCAAATTACCCGGTTACATAATCTCTTTTATATAATCAAATCACTACGATGCTCTTCTCCTTATGCAACACGGAGGGCGACCGCAGCCGGCTGAAGTAGCTCCTTCCCTGAGGAGAGCTGCACCGGCAGCACCACGGGCGATGTGCTGGCTACCGCAGGCGCACGGATGAGCAACAGCAAGTGCCAACACAAAGCGACCGAGCTTTTTAGAAACAGCAATATAGAAACACCTGTCTTGGGCCCGGGGAAGACACGAGCGTCCCTGCCCGCGCTGCTCCAGAAGATGCACGGAGCAGAGATCACCTGCACCTCAAGCTGGTCAAGATGCCAAAGTCAAAGGTGCCCAGCGCCCTCCGGGCAGCCTGACCCAGCCTTCGCTAGAAGCAAGTGGGATGTCTCCATTGACTTTTAACGGGCTTTGGATGGGGCCCAGGATTAGGGCTTTAATAAAAATAGGAGGTCAAGATTACTACAGAATCAAAACAAGCTTAATCCAAACGCCCCTGGCTTTGCGCCATAGCCGTGCCCGTGGTTTCCATGCGCAGGGAAAGCTGCAACCAAAACGGGTTCCCGCAGGGCACCTCACGACAGGCGTGCACCCGCAGGGAGCTGGCAGCGCGGGTCGGCACAGCCACTCTGGCAAGTTTCGCCCACTAGAAGATTTTGGGCATATCCCAGTGCATCTCCTAGAGCATTTTCAGGGTCTTATCTGATGCCTTCTAGGAACACTGCGGATATCTACACAGACAATTGCCAGCTACGGGGTGTAACGAGACCCAATTTACTAATGTTCACTCAGTGCTTTAATAAGCCAGCATCAGAAGTGAGAACCACTATTTAAGTCCTGGATTTCAGAAAATACAGCCTCTGAGATCTGCAGATCACCTGCGAATCCTGGGACACTTTTCCATTACCACACTGCGAGTTTGGCATTAAGCTCAGCTAACTGCACGCTGCTGCCACGAAGGGAAAAACCCCAAACTGTGAAGCCCCTCAACAACAAGGCATTAACACTGCTAAAAACACAAGTCCTAGTTCTGTGAATACCAAAGGAATGGAAGACAGAACAAAATAACTGCTTCGATCTCCATTCATCTTTTCCGAATGACACTCGCATCTGAAGGCATCTGCCTCAGCTTTTTCTCAGGGTTACACAACTGTCCGTATTTGGCCATTATTTGGCACTCACTGCCTCCTCTGCTCCCTAGTTTCCCTAGAAATACAGGTCATCCCAAGGAATACGCAGGCAAACCCCCAGCCTTAGTGTGGCACGATATGCTTTATGCAGGGACACACATACACGAGAGACTGCTATCGTCTCAGCTATCGGAAAAAAACATAACGAAGCAGCTTAATGTTACCTTACACTATCTCAAACTACGGGATGACCCAGTTCTGAAGAGGTTTAGCCCCATCCCGTACGCTATTATTACTTCTGTATGACAGCTGGGAGATGCGAGTTGCCTTAGTCAAAAAGCAGATGAGAGTTTTGCCGGTCCCTCAGGCGGAACCCCACAGACACACGTTAGTGCCTGTTGTGACAGCACTGCTGACAGCTCAGGACCATCAGGCCTCCTCAGCACAACTGCTGCTCAAACCATTAAAATCAGTGATTCTTGTTAGGGATATTTCTTTGGGTTAGACAAGACAGCACTCAAGATAGGAGCAGCTCATGTCAGCCTTAAAAAGAAAAGCAAACCATGCAAAAGTAGATTTAAGACTTCTCACACAGTCCTCCTCCCCCCCACCTTTTTTTTTTTTTTCTGGCTAGACAACTGGCTAGACAACTGAAAGCAGCATTTTCAGAGAGGAAGGTTTCCTCCTCCATTTTGGACTGAAATCCTGCCAAACTTAATGGCATTTGAACAAATGAAGGTGGACTTTTACACCCGTTACCCTTCCTGTACCGGGTTGAACCCGCTGCTCCAAATGTGGTGGAGAAGTAGGGCCCTGAGCTGGAAACTGGCACTGTAAGAGAGTCAGCAGTGAATTCCTGGCTCTCACTTACACGAGTATTGAGATAATTATCTGTAGCGATGAGCAATACATTTTTCCCCCCAAGGAGCAGAAATGAAAGAAAACACTCGCTTGACTCATCCTTGCCCGGTTCTTGCACCAAGAGCTGAAGCACGCTTACAGTCGCCCGCCACAGCGAGAAGCGCCGGCACCGACTTTCCGCATTTCCAGAGATACCGTGGGGAAAGCAGAGAGGAATTTGCCACGTTAACAGGTTTTTTATCCACTTCAGTGAAGAGATTTAATAAAATTGGGAGAAACGAAACACTGAGTTACACCTGGGCAGAGACGGCTACACTGTTATCATAGTCATGCCCACGTAGGAGTCACTGTGCGGTACAAGCACTTTAATGTCAATCTGTTGTGTCGACACTAAAGGGATTGTACTAAAACCGGCGCGGTATAAAAAATTAAACTTCTCTGGTTTAGGCAAGGCGTGTCTCCTGTCCAGAAAGGGAGAAGTACAGACTCAGGTCAGGACACTCAAGAGGATTTCATTGGCCTACCTTCGTCTATCAGGTGTGCAAAAAGACACAACTGTGCCAGCAAGAACACAAGTTTGCAGCAACTTAAAACAAGCCTGCCTTTGCTACTGCAGACACTGGCATTTGTGGGGGTTTTTTTGGCTACTCTACATTCCCTGACAGAGCTCCTAATTTCTTGAAGACTCAACCTTCTAGATCACAGGCACACTACCAGCTCTTAACCCCATGGTAGCACACGTCTGTCACCACAACTACACTGCTGCCAACACCGAGCTAAGCAGAGTAGATCTACAAAAGCATCACCCTCCCTTGGGTGGCATTGCTGTTGAGCCCCAAGAAGAAGATGAACGTGTGCCACAAAATATTCCTCTCCCATTAAGTGTAAGGCTTTTGAAACACGTGCTGCCCGTGGTCTTTGGTCTGCCATCAAGGAGACCCCTGCCACCCTCCCACATGCTCACGTTCCTCTCGTATTCGTTTCGTTTCAGCATTCTCCAGTTCCTCCTCCTCTGAGGGAGGATGCAAACAGACTGGAATGCATGTAACTAGAAAGGCATAAAAATACATTAAATGTACTGCCTGAACTTAGTGTGTTGGAAAGACCGATTTGCACAGGTATGGGCTGCATACTTGGAGTCTATGACCCTCACCTCTAATTCCACCAGCGCAAGACTTGAGAAGGAAGGATCCACCCTCAAAACTATCGCCCGCTATTTAGTTGCATGATGCCCACCAACATCAGAGGCGGGAGACAAGCCAACAGGCACGCCATCATTCTTGCTCTGATAGGAAAGGAACAAGCTGCTTACGGAGGGCTCAAGTGCAGCCAGGGCTGGAGTCAGGGCACGCTCCCACTGCTCTGCTTCAGCACCCTCCAAAAACGGCCGCTTTCAACTGTCATTGAACTTTGAACCTAAGGCACAGATCACTTCATGGTCATTTCCAATGAAAGGGATGCAGACAAGGTGGGTGGGGTTTTTTTTTCAGACCTTCAAACGAGAGACACAGCGGGAATGGCGCGCTGGAGGACTGCTGGGTTCACAGTTACCCACCAGCTGGACTCGAGGACGATGGTCCCTCCCACACTGCAGCTGATGGTGGACCTTCCCTGGGGGTATGGTCTCCAGCCACAACGCTCTCCCATCCGGGATGGGAAAGGCCAGAGAGGTCATTAACTCTAGGTTGAGAACTTCTGCTCTGACGGACACTTGGCAAGTGATGTGGGAAAACAACAGGACACCATCTGGAGAAGTTAGTCTTGTCTAACAGTGTCTTTCAGGGGAAAACAAGAAACAGATTTGGCTAGTTTTCCTACAGAAAAGGTCTGTAGGATTTCCTTTGTAACAAATGCAGTATTGTCTGTCCTGTAACTCCCATGAGGTGACATCTAACATACTGAAACAACAAGTGTGCAACCAAAATGGGCAGTCCCGCTCCAAGCCACACATTCCCTCTCCTCCCTTGCAGCAAGTTTCATGATGCTACCACTGCACAAACCGCTGCTGAACCATAGAAAACTACTTCCTCTCAATTTTTTCCCCACCCTCTTTTTGGTGGCTGTCTTCCATGGCGTCAGCGGGTTGATCCGATTCCACCACAGCCACGTGGTCACTAGACCTGCAGGAGCACACAGCCAGCAGAACGAGGGGTTAGGGACCACCCTTGCCAGCAACAGCCCACCCCTGCATTGGATCAGACACAGGTTAGAAACCACTTCTCGCCAATTCCTTTCCTTCTAAAAATCTGCCAGACCAAAAGCTGAGTCATTGAGAAAGAGGAAGAGATTTTTAGTTGAGTTATTTAAAACACAGGTTAAGTTAACACCTATTTAGCGTGAAGCCAAAGACACACTTGAGAAGACAGACATTTTTAACTCAGCAGTGAAAACTTTTCCACTTAATATGTGAGAAACCTGTCAAGATATATTGTTCTTAAAGAAAAAAAAAAGAAAAAAGAAAGCATTCAACAAACACAGACTCCCCTCTCATCTTCCCTTGAAATACCAGGCATGGTATTTCATCTCATGTATTACCTTACTGATGTCAGGACAGTGATAATATTCACTATTTAAGACCTTATCTTTCCCTTGCCTTGGAAGTGCCGTTTTACACCCACAATC
Organism: Pelecanoides urinatrix; assembly: GCA_013400755.1. NCBI lineage: Eukaryota > Metazoa > Chordata > Aves > Procellariiformes > Procellariidae > Pelecanoides > Pelecanoides urinatrix. The sequence continues at coordinate 56,650 of VZTQ01010704.1, read as the reverse complement.
CCAGGCTGCGTCCCTAGCCTTCAGACAGACCTAAGATTTGTTGCCCAAAAGGCACTATTCAAGCAAAGAAAAAAAGACAGTTTTAGAAAGGCTTTGCCTCTTGCTAGTCAAGAAAGTTTGTATTTGCCATAATAAACCCTAACAGGATTTCAACAAAGCCTTCAGCAAAACACAAAAACTGTGGAAACAGCTGCATTGCTGAAGATACAAAGCAATGCAGCATCTTGAAAAATTAGGCTTAAAAATTCAAAAACACTACCTTTCTGTAATTTTTTTTTTATTTATATGGATTTTACTTTATATCACAACAGATTTGAAGTACATCCGTAGCCACCTTGTCTCAGCAAGAAATAAGACATTTTAATTTTAAATTCTGTGGCTCAAGCTCGGGCATTAATCTGTTCCTGCCTGCAAACTCAGCCTACATAGATGAGCAGAGCAAACCTGTATGTGGGCACGCTCATTCCAGTTTTCCTAAGCCTCCTCCTAGTGGAGTAAACCAAAACAAATTTGCATTAAACCAAAGAGAGTTTCCATTGAAACTTATTTTTTATTACTTACTTTAGCTAAATTCATTTTCAAAGAGCAGCTGAAGTGTAAAGGCTTGCTTTGGTCAAGTTTAACACATCCTTCCAGACACCTGCGTTAGCTGAGTGGGAAGTACCGAGATAAAAGAGAGTCAGAGGACTTCCCTTTTTATAGAGAAAGCATAACGGAAGATGCTAAACATTTTTGACTGCTGTAAAAAATATAAACAGGTTTTATAGGTGCTTTTTCTGACGGAAAAAAAAACCAAAAACGCACGAGCCCAAAAAAAAGCCCACCGCATAGCTATTCGCACCTCCCCTTAAAGGATGCAAATGGCACTCAGCCACCGTTCCCTTCCTGCCGCAAACACGAACCCGTCTCCTCCTCAGCAGGAGCAAAGTGAGAAAAGTGTGCAAGCTCAGTCCTCCTGCCTGGAAATCACAGCCCATCTCGCTGCTGTCAAGAGGCAGGGAAGAGTTGCCAGCACCAGTTGGATCCCCAAATTATAAATCATAAGTAAGCTCTTTCCTGCCTTCGCTCAGCAACGTAATAGCTGCTTTCCAACCGGCTGCAAGAAGAAAAAAACCACCAAAAATTGTTTAAGCTGCTAAGCCCCTACGTAACTTAAACTAACAAGCAGGAGAGGGTTAGTGGACACATCTACACTAACAACTCCCTTGCAGAATTTTTGGGATAGGCTTTTCCCCATCAGTTTGGACAGGATTATTCTTCCCACCACCCACGGACAGAACGCCCACAAGAGTTAGAACATCAATAGGACAGTATCAGTGGGCTTCCACGGAGAGCAACACCATAGAGACAACAACCCGGGCTGTTGTGCATGCACAATCGTACATTCAACGGTACATACATTCCTGTAATTTGTACATAAAGGAAACCCTGACAGTTAGTGGATAGAAAAAAGTATCAGAAAATGGAGGGAGGGTGGGGGGTCCCCCCCATAATCCTCACAACTTCTTGAACTCTGCCTGTGCCTACTATGATCAAAATGTTGCCCATCTTAATGTGGTGGTACAAGGTTAAAAAAAAAAAAACAAACCAAACACACAACCCTCTTTAGGTTTGAAGAGGTTTTAGGGCAGAGATTTTTAGGTTTATCTTATTAGCTAAAATCTGTTCTGTTGAAGCCCACTTACAAAAATAATACTAAATACAGCAGTTACCCAAGTGGGAAGCAGCTAGCCAACTTTGCTTTTATTTAAATAAATCTTGTATGACAGACTGTCGGGAATGTTTGAATTTTATTTCAAGATAACACATTTTGCTGTTCATATGACATGTCCATTCTTTCGTTCTTTCAAAAAAGGCACTTGACTATTTTTGTAGTATTTTTCACCTGGCAAATTAACACGAAGAGGACTACACCGATTGCTTTTTTCCAACCATCCAATTATCAGTATTTCTATCAGCATCCACATTATAACTTCTAGTGATGAGAAGTTGAGTCTTTAGAAATATTAGTGCTAGTATTTCCAAAAGTGATGATCTAAATTTTGTATAGCCATGTGGAAACCGTGGTGGGATTCTCACTCACATCTCACACCACCTACAGCGACTACCATAGGCCTCAGCTTACTTTAATACAGAGCATTAAAAAGCTTGACTTAAATATTCAGGCAGTTGCATTAGCTCCTAGGTTCCTCTGGACACACCTTATGGGCCAACCAGAAGCTCAGGCACCTACACTTGAATTCAACAGTTTTGAACAGTTGAAGCTATCCGGCAACCTACTTGGCAGCAATAACAATAGAACATCATCTTTATTACCACTGCAGCACAGGCAGGGTCCTCTACTGGGCTTAAACAGTTCTGCTCACCCTCCCCATCCTTGAGTTGAGCCTCCCCATCCTTGAGTTGAGCTTCAGCCACCCAGCTCTCCTTCACCCAGCACTTCTGCAGCTTGTGGGAGAGAAAGCAAGCACTCAGTCTGAGAAGTAAGCCACACCAAGATACTCCGGTGCCCTCATTCAAGCTGAAAATAAGCTTGTTTCATCTTCAAGAGGGTGGGGGGACTGCTTGTTCAGTTTTATTTTTTTCCCATCCCAAAGACAACGCTACTCATTAAAGTCACATTTAAGCTAGGATGGCCAAAGCCCTTGGGATGTCTGATGAAATAAAAGCAGAAAATCTTGATATATACCACAGACAGATATCACTTTAAGGATCTGCCCGGGGAAGTGGTGGAGTCCCCATCCCTGGAGGGATTTAAAAGACGTGTAGATGAGGCGCTCAGGGACATGGTTTAGTGGGCATGGGGGAGTTGGGTTGACGGTTGGACCCAATGATCTTGAGGTCTTTTCTAACCTTAGTGATTCTATGATTCTATGACCTCCTCAAAGTTTTCCATAAAATTGAGAGCCATCTACTCATACAAAACTGAGACAAAACACAGTCCTGTCAGTGGACCCACAAGATGCGCTAGCGAGCGAGACCACTGGTTATTCGTGAACGTTGAAATCACATACCCCAGTACTATGGGTCTACCAGACACCCAGGCTCCTGGTGAAAAAAAGTGTTTCAGGCAACTGCAGTTAATAACACACTGCTACCTCCAAGTACCCAATTAATTTGGAAACGACAGATGGATGAAGATTCAAGTGTGTTCATTTCTTCCGGCAGGAACCAAAATTACCTGTCAAGTTATCCACCTTAAAAGTTCCTCATTTTAGCTTATGTGTTAAACTGTTCAATGATGACTAAGTTGTGAGCAAAACTCATGGCATCTTTGGCTTTTCTCCCTCAACAGCAAGGTCTTCTCAGAGCAGAGTTTCCTGGGTCCTGGGGTTGGAGATTTTTCTTCCATCATGGGAGGAAAATAAAGAAAGTCTTTGTGATTACAGTGGAAAACCCTTGTCAAACAAGAATAGTCAGAATTAATCCCCCTTTCCTACCACCACAGCGCTCTGGGCATTTCTGTAATTAGTGTATCTCAAGCTCTTCTAGAGAAAGGACCGTCATTCTAGCATCGAGAGCCACCAATTTCTTACATGTAAATCCTGCTTCGGTAGCGATGCCTTCAGCGCCTTCCCCTGCCCTTCAGTCCCTCTTTTACATCTTCTGTCTTTACATCAGGAACAGCAAACCATCGCTTCCCCACGGGAGCACGCCACAGTCAGTTACTGACTAGGCTTCAACCCAAAAGCCACAAAGAAGCACTCCCCGCATCCAAACTCACACCCACCTTGAATTTGATGTATGTTTACTTACGAAGGAGTTTATATTCCTTTCACCCATATAACCAGAAATAACGTTTTCAAATGCGCACGGACAGAAAATACATTAACGTCTTGCAACAAGTATTTTGGGTAATTTAAGCAAGGAGAACGTTAAACATCAGTAAAATACAGCAAATTGCTTTGAAGGCCTGAATGGCTTTCCGCCCCCCCCGTCATTATCTGGGTAACAGTCGAAGCCTTTTGCAAAATGCTGAATGAAAAATACATTCCTCAACTCACACTGTGTTAAATATTAACTAAGATCACGTCAAAGCTGCAAATAGATTTTTAAAAATTGTAACAATGCTATTTCAGATAATAGCCAGTATGGAAGCTAGTGCAGAAGACAGCAAAAGTTTCAAATACCAAAAACCTTCTAAACAACCAGCTGTCTCCGATTCAGTTATTTAAACCCCCAGCATTTTGTTTCTGGGCCTTTTTTCCCCATAGAGTACAACTTAAAACAATTTGTAATACTTCTTATTTACATAGCATCTCATTTAAAAAGGTATCCTAAGCACTTCCAAAAAAAGAAAAAAAAAAATCCACAAAACCAGATGGCAAAACAAACATTCTACATTAAAAGCAAAAGGAAAAAAAAACACAATTAAAACCAGTATAAAAGCTTAAATAACAGCAACATGAGCTACATCCAAAGAGGGTTTATGCAAATTACTTTTTTCAGGCACGCAGGATCTTTTTCAGCGGAATAGAGTTAAGAGAGCAGAGACATCTAATCAAATAGATCCTGGAAGGGCAAAGCCTTTCACACTCTCAGATGAACAAACTCCCTCTGGGAAATGCCGGTGCCCGTTTCACTTAATTGACATTTTGCCATTCGTGCTTTCTGAAGAGCTTCTGCAGAGTCAAGGAGCAATCGCGGGCCAGGCTCTGGGCCAGGTTTACAGCCGGGGTAATGAGACACAGTCCAATTACGTTGAAAAGTGTTACATTTATTTACATTAAATGGTGATTTTGATCTGAGTGTTTTAATGGGATGATGCTGATGATGTAGTGGGCAACATACCAGAAATCGTTCATCTACGTAGGTGGCATAAACACGTAGTAAACATAGTTTTCATGAATTATATCCATTACTGAAAACAATAATTACACAGCCAGCACTCTGGTTTCCACGTATGGGTTTGGTGGTATCTTGCTTTTTTTAAGAAAAATAATTCATTTTCTATCTAAACTGCTCCATCACAGAGGCAACACAGCCCTCCAGCCCTCCGACACCTTCAGCCAGACTGCCTCTGGGCTTTATAAATGTAAAGACGTACCTAAGCCAAGCCCATGGGCGTTTCTGAAGTCACCCCAGCACGCTGCCACCGCACGTGTCTTGGCGATGACTCCAGCGCGGTGGCAAACCCGCCGCCGGGAGCCGCACATGGCAGCGTGCCCGCCACGAACCTGCCCCAGGGTGGTTTCCAATGCCCCCCAGCCTGCCCCCAACCCAAGCCCAAAGTTACACCAAAAACCACGAGACAGCTCGCCACCAGAAATCATCTATGGATCTGCCAGCTAAAAAAGGAGCCTGTTTCCCATCCCCATGACATAACTGTCTGGCACAAATCCCCCTTCCAACTAATGTAAGCTGCTAATTTTTGTTTGTTTGTCGCAACTACTAAAGCTGTGCCACCGAGGCTTTCCCAGAAGTTTAACCACGCTGCCCGCTGCCGCCACGGCTCCTCCTCAGCTGATGCTGCCACACCTCTACCTCGCAATGTACATTTTGCCCATGAAAGGATAAGTAAAATAAAAATAAAAGATGCCCCTTCCATTTAACCCTTACTGAAAGGCACACGTTTCGCGTCCCCTGGAGAGCCAGCCAGCCCATTAGGAAGAGACAGCTTCCAACAGCTTGTGCCCCTGCCTACAGGTCCTGTGTTACTCTGTTCCAGCACACCACAGATCATCTTCTTCTGGTCCCGCAACAGAATATTAAAAGGAAAGCAAGCCAGGTCGCTGCTAACACCCGGCAGCCTCCTACAGCAGCAGAGCCGGGCTCTGCCCAGCCCGGCCCGGCACCGCCGCTCCCCCGCACTCCTGACCGCGCACTGCCCGGCAGCTTGCGGAGCCGGGCCCGCCCCGGCAAGGACATTAACCCCCAAATAAATACTGTCACACCACCTCCCGCACCCCACCCCGGCGGGGTACGGGCTGCCACCTTCCCCTCCGCCGCCCGCGCAGCTCCAGGTCGCGACTGATGGCAGACACCCCCCCCCCCCGCCGCCCCGCCGGGGTGAGGCAGCCGCCCCGGGGCTGCCGGAGCCGCCGCGGGCAGGCAGAGCGGCGCTCCCCCCCCGGCCCACCTCACCTCCCACAGCAGCGAGAGCAGCAGCGCGACCCCGGGCTGGAAGCGGTTCATCTCTCCTCCTCCTCTTCCTCCTCCTCCTCCTCCTCCTCCCGCGGCGGCGGGCTCGCCGCTGCCGGCTCAGGCGCGCACGGGCGCTGTCAGCGGCGCCATCCCCGGCGGCGGGGGAGCTCCGGGGGCGGCGAGGGGGAAACACGGACAGAGGCAACGAGCAGGGCGGGGTGACAGGCAGCCCGGGGGAAGAGGCGGCGAGAAGCCCGCGCCGGGGGCAGAGGGACGAGGCGGGGTAAAGCGGCGGAGGCGGGGAAGCCCCGCAGCAGGGCGAGGGCGGGCTGACCCGCCGATCCCCTCAGCGGCGGCGGCGGCCGGAGCCGAGCGGGCAGCGCCGCGGCGAGGCGAGGCGAGGCGAGGCG
>VZTQ01010704.1:14186-49908 GCA_013400755.1 Pelecanoides urinatrix | reverse complement strand
GGGGGGCGGGCTAAGCACCCCCTTCCCCTGCCTCGAGGGGCGGGTAACGGCCTCGGGGTCGGCCCCGCGCGGCGCCCGTGATGGCGGCCCCCCCCCCCGCCGGCCGCGCTGACCTGCCCTGGCCCCACAGACCGGCGGCCTGCGCCGGGAGGGGCTGTGCGGGGTCCCCGGGGGGAGGCGACCAGCCGGTCGGGGGAGAAGGAGCGGGCCCATGTGAGCCTCCTGCAGTTCAACAGGGCCAAGCGCAGGTGGAGGGAGATGATTCTCCCCTTCTGCTCCACTCGTGAGACCCCACCTGAGTGCCGCGTCCAGCTCTGGGGTCCCCAGCACAGGAGAGACATGGACCTGTTGAAGCGGGGCCAGAGGAGGCCACAAAAATGATCAGGGGGATGGGACAGCTCTGCTATGGAGAAAGGCTGAGAGAGTTGGGGCTGTTCAGCCTGGAGAAGAGAAGGCTCCGGGGAGACCTTATTGTGGCCTTTCAATACTTAAAGGGGGCTTATAAGAAAGATGGCGAAAGATTTTTTGCCTGTAGTGACAGGACAAGGGGCAATGGTTTTAAACTGAAAGAGGGTAGATTTAGATTGGACACAAGGAAGAGATTTTTTACAATGAGGGTGGTGAGACACTGGACCAGGTTGCCCAGAGAAGCTGTGGACGCCCCATCCCTGGAAACATTCCAGGTCAGGTTGGTCAGGGCTTTGAGCAACCTGATCTAGTGAAAGATGTCCCTGCCCATGGCAGGGGGGTTGGACAGGATGATCTTTGAAGGTCCCTTCCAACCCAAACCATTCTGTGGTTTCGTGATTCTGCGACGGCGCTCCCTCCGTCAGCCTCGTGGGTGGGAGCCGGAGCTGCGTGGTGGGGCTTAGCCCCCCCTGCCTACAGGGTGTACCTTTGGCACTTCAGAGGAGAGGCTGTGCTCCCGCCCTGGTCCTTCATTTCCTCCACGTGCTTAGTGACAGCCCTGGGTCATCCTATGAAGGTCTGGACCAGAGTGGAGGTGCTCGCCAGCTCCAGCAGTGACCCCCGTGACAGGTGGCTGACGTAGTTATGCTCTGGGTGTTTCCTTCACCGCCACCTTGTCCTGGTGCTTTGAGCCTCCTTTTCCAAGCCCTTTCCACTCTTACCACAGCTGGACACGGCACTGTCTTCAGTGGGAGGGAGGCTTCTTTAAGTTTAGGAGGGACCAGAGTTTACCGAGGTCTCCTGTCCTTGCTTAATAGGAGAGCTAGCTACTTAGTCCTCAGGAGAATATCAAAATAGATAAGGGGGGGAACTCTCTTACCTTCTCCTGTTTCCCTGTGAATGACAGACCTTTCCCAGCAGCATTTCTGAAGGAGCTGTACCCTCCCACCGTCCTTTTGTGGGCTGCCTATTTAAAAAAGATTAGCACATCCTTGCAACGCACAGCTCTTCCCTGTTGTCACAGGCTTCAAGGAAGAAACTTGCCGTCTCCTGGTGCCACGTTGCCCAGCAAAATGTCATCAGGTGGTTATTATTTCCAGACAGTGAACTTTCGGGGAGCTTCCAGCTGGCACCGTTGATCATACGTCCTCTCAGGCCCGGGTCATATGCTCTGTGTAAGAAGTGACGGTAAACTCTAACAAATTCCCACACGCTGTGTGACATTGTGTACTCAGGGGTAGCCTGTACAAGTCCTTCCTGAATGACCACTGATTTTGGTACCTCTTTTTGTCTCTATTTGATGCCAACCAATCTGAAGCTGTGAAGTGCATTTTTCGGATGAACGCTCACATCTCTAACTGAATTTGCTGGAAGGTGCCTAAGGAGATGTCATGGCCATCACTTTGTCCAACAGTCAAGACTGAATGAGGCAACTATACACACATGTCTCTATATATAGTCTGAGTTGAAAAGTCACACTTTCTTACATCTGGGGTATAGAGAAAGACACATTGTGCACTAGTGTCATCCAAGATAGATCAGCTCATGTTGTCTCAACACACAAAGTCAGGAATGCCTTCAAAAAGGCTCCAATTATAGAAGTTTGAAAAAGACAGTTTTCAGAGCCTGACGTATGGCTTTAACATTAAACTCCCTTCCCATCCCTAATTTCTGTGTGGCATGACCTAGGAGACAGGGTTTTGGAGGCACACTGAGACACAATGACTCTTTGTGGAGAAGCCAAACAGGCTGCCCCTTTTAGGGACGCCAAATGAATCTGGATGTCAGTGCTGAGCACGGGTGCTCCGTGCCACTGCTGTGTTTCCTAGCAGGGATGCTCTGGCAGCCCGGAGCCAGGTAGAAACCCTGATAGCACAAATTCTGGGAGGACCAAGAAAGGACTAAGGCAAAAAGAAAAGGTAGGAGGAGAATCTGGAGCCTTGCAGCCTAAGACACTACCACCTTGAAGGCCAACGCTGCCCGTGCTTTCAGCTGATGGCCCACTATCCAGAGTGGGCCTAGGCAAGAGCCAGCTATCAGATACATTTCAGTTAATTATTAACAGACACATCACTACTAGATTGAGAACCAAGAAAGCATTAGAGGTTTTTTTNGGGAACTCTCTTACCTTCTCCTGTTTCCCTGTGAATGACAGACCTTTCCCAGCAGCATTTCTGAAGGAGCTGTACCCTCCCACCGTCCTTTTGTGGGCTGCCTATTTAAAAAAGATTAGCACATCCTTGCAACGCACAGCTCTTCCCTGTTGTCACAGGCTTCAAGGAAGAAACTTGCCGTCTCCTGGTGCCACGTTGCCCAGCAAAATGTCATCAGGTGGTTATTATTTCCAGACAGTGAACTTTCGGGGAGCTTCCAGCTGGCACCGTTGATCATACGTCCTCTCAGGCCCGGGTCATATGCTCTGTGTAAGAAGTGACGGTAAACTCTAACAAATTCCCACACGCTGTGTGACATTGTGTACTCAGGGGTAGCCTGTACAAGTCCTTCCTGAATGACCACTGATTTTGGTACCTCTTTTTGTCTCTATTTGATGCCAACCAATCTGAAGCTGTGAAGTGCATTTTTCGGATGAACGCTCACATCTCTAACTGAATTTGCTGGAAGGTGCCTAAGGAGATGTCATGGCCATCACTTTGTCCAACAGTCAAGACTGAATGAGGCAACTATACACACATGTCTCTATATATAGTCTGAGTTGAAAAGTCACACTTTCTTACATCTGGGGTATAGAGAAAGACACATTGTGCACTAGTGTCATCCAAGATAGATCAGCTCATGTTGTCTCAACACACAAAGTCAGGAATGCCTTCAAAAAGGCTCCAATTATAGAAGTTTGAAAAAGACAGTTTTCAGAGCCTGACGTATGGCTTTAACATTAAACTCCCTTCCCATCCCTAATTTCTGTGTGGCATGACCTAGGAGACAGGGTTTTGGAGGCACACTGAGACACAATGACTCTTTGTGGAGAAGCCAAACAGGCTGCCCCTTTTAGGGACGCCAAATGAATCTGGATGTCAGTGCTGAGCACGGGTGCTCCGTGCCACTGCTGTGTTTCCTAGCAGGGGTGCTCTGGCAGCCCGGAGCCAGGCAGAAACCCTGATAGCACAAATTCTGGGAGGACCAAGAAAGGACTAAGGCAAAAAGAAAAGGTAGGAGGAGAATCTGGAGCCTTGCAGCCTAAGACACTACCACCTTGAAGGCCAACGCTGCCCGTGCTTTCAGCTGATGGCCCACTATCCAGAGTGGGCCTAGGCAAGAGCCAGCTATCAGATACATTTCAGTTAATTATTAACAGATACATCACTACTAGATTGAGAACCAAGAAAGCATTAGAGGTTTTTTTTTTGGTCAAAAAAAGAAGGCTTCAGCTGGGGCAAGAAAGGAAAAAAAAAAAAAGATTAACGCTGTTTTTTTCCATAGGCAGAATAGCAAGAGTGAGATGGAGACGGTGGGCTGGAGGAAGAGGAAGCCGCACAGCCTGGAAGCATATGCTTCCAAGTGCATGGTTTATTATCCAGCCTAGATAGGAGTTTGAATATCCTATGCCATAAAATTCTTTCCAGGCCAAGAGATAAGCTGAAAAAGGAAAGCCAGCTCCTGACCTGGGAATAAACAGTTTCAGATTTCATTTCAGTCGTATCTCGGCTCCCTTATGTGATATCTTCTTTCATTTCCACCTAGCTTCAAAGAACCATCTCCATCCCCGGGGAAAGCCCATTAGCTTTAATGGAGTTAGAGTACAAATGAACTTAGCCCAGCATGTGGCATTTTCTCAGCAAAAGAGCGAGTTGCAGCAGAGCCCCTTAGAGCTTGTCTGGGCGATAAACGAACACTTTCTATCCACCGCGCTGCAGCTCGTCGGCGAGGCAGGCAGGGCGCGCGCACCGTGCCAGCGTGACACAACAGTGAGATGAGATAAGGCTTTTGTGGGAGGCGAGGTCCCTCGGTAAAAAACCAGCCCCTTCCTTCACATCCTGATTCCAGTCTTTCTTCAGATACAGTATTCAAAGAGCTTAATGCTCCAGAATCTGCACATAGGAAAAAAAAAAAATATTAAAAAAAATAGTTCTAGGAGCAGCAGCATTAACGAAGCTTTATTTTATCTGTTCAAGGCTTGCACTGCAGCTGGAATGTTCACAACATCCCTCTCCTCCGTGGATTCTTAGGTGTTCCTCAATAATATTGCCATCATTCTCTCAGTGGAGGTGCTAATATTAACATATTTCTTTTACTTATTTCCCGAAACGTAAAAGCATATATTATTTTTGAGACTGCCACTCCTCTACCAGATTTTTTTTCAAATTGAGTAGCAGGTACAAAAATTCATAGGATGGACTCACAGTACATATACATAAGTGTATCTTGTGGGCCTTATTTCTTTTGAACCCAGACTGGTGGATATTTTTAAAGAATATAGTGCTTATAAACTGCTTTTTATTGAGCGTTTTCTTGTTTATGTTGAAACAGTTGTGTCTAATACCATTGGGAAATACTCGATTCCACAAGGGCCGTGTGTGAAGCAGGTAACAACTTTATTATAAAAAAACAAATACAGTATTCTCATTTGCTTCTCTGCATGAACTGTAAATAATTATTTACATTCACTATTTTGTATTTATTAAAGTATTCCACTACCTCCCTCTCATGTGCTATTAAAAATTAGTCAAATTCTTATTTGTTTTCAAAACTCTCTATTTTAAATGTAGGAACACCTCAAATACAGATTCTTTTTTTATAATTACGTAAATGGCAATAGCCTTTGTCAGTAAGTAAAAGAAAGCCCTTTCAAATTATGTAGAATATTCAGTAAATGTCTCAGCCTTCCAAAATCATCACCAGTATCTGTTGAGAAACTACATTAGCATTATTCATTTAAAAACAGGTAGAAAAAATATTCATGAATGCAGCAATAGCCAGCCAAGACAAACATAATGTCATATTTCTGCAGCTTCTGTATCTTATTCAAAGCCCTTTGTTTATCTATGGTTGTTTTTTAAAAGATCCTATGCCTCTTTTAAGACATGTGGGACATTTTCTGAAAAACCATGACCATTTTTTCTAACTCTCTAGCAGTTTACACAAAGGTGTAGTCTCTTGGCAGAATAATAGTTCAATTATAATCCGACGTCCCAGAATGAAGACTCATTTTTTTCATCACTTGCACCAATAACTACTCATCATGACTGACTTTAAATGCAACTTTAAAGGAAATCTGACTCAGGACTTGCTTAAGTTTAGCAACCTACTCCAAATTCAGTAGCATATTACCTCCAGTGCCTCCATCTTCAATAATTATATCTTCAGTAAGAGTCTGTGGAGCTTTAGAGAGAGAATCCAGACATAGTAGCCCTCCTTCAGATGGTAATGTAAATACTTATACCTCTCACATTTTTGTGTGGAAGGATATTATTGAGCTGAGTGGCACCGGTCAAAAAAAATGTATGTGATTTGTATTTTAGTATTCCAATACATCCAGATATTAATTTTTTTTAGTCTTCATTAACATCTGCAAAGCGCGTGAGAAGTTCAGTTTTCCGTAACTACTGACGTTGAATAAAAGTCACTGAACTGAAACAGAATGACTGCGTACTGGATTGTACCTGGAGACCTCCAAATAAGAGTCCATAGTAGTCGTAGTCACTATATACTACCACACTGGAAATCTGTGGCCACTTCAGACACCATTTCCAAGAAAATATAACATATTTAACAGACATGCTAAGAAATGAAGGGTCGAGTGGTTCTTTATAAGCCACCCTGTCTGGGCTCCCAAAGAAGAGCCCCGCTGCTCACACTCTGTGACTTTCAGGCTTTCTTGGTGGAGTCGGATATTTGTCCATCATATTAAACAAATAATTCTATAGCAAACAGTATTTTGAGAAGCAGCAAGTACAAGATAAGCATTAGTATTCTGAAAGACAAAGCTTATTGATTAAACATACTACCCAATGCAGCTAGAATAGCCGTGTCAATCAGATCAAAAGCTTTTTTTGTTCAGTTTTCTCAATCAAGAATTAAGTTTTATCCTCTCAGCAAAGATACTAATGCTTTGTGTTAGAGAACTCAGGAGCTCAGAGGGATTATTTTTTTCCTGCAAGATGGATCATTTGTAAATGCAAACTCTTTGTTTGCAGTCCACGGTGAAAGGTCAAACGTTGGCTTGGTGGAAGGATTAAGGAATATTAAGTTCATTCAGATTATTGTTATAGGACCAAAGCTCAGCACCAAAGAAACATTTAGGCTCTGAATTCCTACTTGGGCTCCTATTATTGATTTCAATGGATATTTAGAAGTCTAAACACATGCTGTTGGAGCTAGATGTAGTCTGCACTGCCTCAGACCTGAGCATGGTAAGTATGAAACGCTGTCAAATTAGAGCAATAACTTTCCAAGCTGCCTTCAAATGGTTTGTAAGGAGACAGAAGGAAAAGGTCTTCTGGGCAGATGATCACATCTGCCAGGGGAGGAGGATAGGGCTGAATTGCATATGTAGCAGATAGGGAGATCAGATGAAACAGCTTAACTTTGGCCAGACAGAACCAAGATCAGCAAACGAGTAAGATTTTGTCAGAAGGAAGCCACGAGGGGACAAGGAGACGGAGCGAGGTGGGACTCTGAAGACAAAAGGCACGGCATAACAGAGCAGGGTGAACGTAAGTAGTATGGTGGAAATGAACTGAAACAGAGATTCCTGGTGGAGATACGTGTACCGCTGATGGCCTGCAAGATGGGAAGTGGCAGATAAATGTAGTTTGCGTCCTCCCTTGGGCAAGTGAGAGCCTGCGGTACGGAGGCAGGGCAGGGGATGAAGAGGTGGTAGTGCTTCTCCCCTTATGGCCAAGCCCAGCACCAACAGCTGCCCTCTGCCATCACTGAGGTTGAGCAATGTGGCTATAATTTATATATAAATATGTAATTTACCAAACCACTTTTTGTTCCAGAGTTTTTATTAAGCGGTACGGTAAACTGCAAATGGACACCTTGGCTGAATGTCGATGCGTCCCTGTCAGTGCTTGCTTTCTCTCTGTTTTGCTCACCACTAATTTCTTCTGCAGAGCAGCCACTTGACTTAAAAACATAGTTATTCTCCATAAGTGTTAAAAGAAAAGGGATGAGGAGAGGAAAGGGATGTTGGCAGAGACTAAGAACTAGAACTGATCGTTGTCAGGAGTATGTCGTGTATCCGGGCACTGTCAGGGAGCTCCCCTAGCACTCTGGAGAAAATGCCTGGGGAATGCAATTCCAAGTACACGGTGGCATAATGGAAATGCAAAGCCATCCCCTGTGGCTTGTGATGACGAGCCCCCTGGAATGAAATAGTCTGAAGCACTTTATTTTTGCTTTGTCTTATCTCATCTTCCTGTCTGTGCTGTGAACAATCTCTCAACCCTTACAGCATCCTCCTAGCCAGAGAATAAAAAGCTCTACCAGGTCGTTGGTTACACTCTGGAATAATGAGACCTTGGTGATCCAATTCTTCTCATACCAATGTAAATTAGGATTAATTCCACTGAAGTCAATGGGACAAATATAAAACCAGTGCAAGTGGAGAATCGGGTTTTAGATTTCAGCTTTAAATCAAACAAAAAGATGAAGTAAGTTGCCTAATAGGGATTTTTCTTCTTCGTTTAAAATAGTAACCATTTCCTGTTCCCTCCCGCCCCCCAGTGCGAATTCATCTGTAGCACACTGAGAATTTCTCCACCTCTGTAGCCTGGATATTTCAACGTGAGAAATAACATCCCATTAAGTAAAGATGGAAAAATGCATCAATTGTCTGGGAACTACAGGCAATGTGTTTATTAACTAACGTCCCCCCAGCAATATCAATTTTCTTGTGTTATAATGAGATGGGAAGAGGATTAAGCTGTTGGTGGACTGAAAAAAAATCAACACTAGGTGTATTCTAGAAATCACAAGGGATAAAATGCAACTGATGTCAGAATGATGAGAAATCATAACAATACTAATGGGGCATCTGATCTGTAAAACAAACCATTTTCAATAATGGAAAATATGTAGGGCTGTTAAAAGAACTGTGCAACAATCTATTGTAGCAGCCTTAGAGAGCCTCATGGGGTCCATTATGAAAAGGAAGGTTATTTAACCTTTAATCAACCTTCTTGGAGATGTGCTATCTCTGTCTACAGTCACGCACACACAACACTGTTAGTCAGGGAATATTTGCCTTAATGGTACCCCCAGCAGCATCTCCATCCACCTAGTCTGTGTTTTACTACTGCTACTACTACCACCACCACCACCACCACTACCAGGGTTGCATGCAAAACCAAAAGAGGGAATCAAGCACATCTCTGGGCTTCCTGAAAATTCAACAGGGATTAAAACAGAGAACAGAAGGTCGGTGGTAATAGATGAGTAACCTTTCCTTCTCACTTGAGTGACTGCAAGGGTGCAAGTGTGCCCGGTGAGTGACTCCAAGCCCTTCAATAATACAAAGTCTACTTACCAGCCAAGGTTGTGAAGCAGTCCTGATGACATGGATGACATAGCTTAGATAAAAATACAGGGCAGGCTGCTCTGCCAAGCTGACTGACATAGACAGCACGAGGTATAGCAGAGGCACAACTCATGTTGTTTAAACTCTGGAGAGGGTTGTTCACCATACGCTCATGTGAGGCAATGAGCTGTCAGGTAAGGAAATTTTCAGGAGAGATGATGAGTCAAGTAAGGCAAATGGGGAATACAGGAGGTCAGATGTAGGTTTTGTCCCTTGGGCAGGTTTTCCAAACACTTGTCTCCGAGTTAAGTTTCATAGCGCTAAACCACTCAAGCACAAAATGCAGCACTGACATGACGGCTGCCGTCTGGATAGCTTTTGCTGTCTAAACGGATCCTGTAGACAAGAAAGCTTTAGGTTTGCTGGAATATGAACAGTGAGGTGATTTCTATGTCAAGAGTGAAGAAAGAAGCCCAATGGATTGTAGATTCAATAGGTGTAAGACCTCTTCAGTGAAGATACCAGATAGTGGTTTTTTTCACCCATGAAAGGAATATCTCCAACCATCTGCTGTACCTTCTTCAGAAAATTTGAGGACCAGAGGCAAGAATTTCTCCCTGGCAATAGTGCAAAAGGGAGCATGCGTGCAGGCACTGAAGCACGTAAAGGCCCTGCGTGAGGAAACTACCTTGATTTTCTTTAAGTGTGCGTACTGCTTATCACATAGATCAAACTAACTCCTTCAGCTGAGGAGTATCAGTTCACTAACTCAAGATGCATTCTGGCAGTCCGGTTCACTGTGTAAATCTAAACGTAAGGACTTAGTACACAGTAAAGTCTGTTGAAGTCAGTGATTTATTATTCGCTTGGCCTTAACAAGCTGCTAATGTTATTCAGTGCGGACAAACATCTCACACCTACCTAAATTCCTCTACAGCGTTTATTATCCGAGACGCTCCTTCCCGGCAGTTCTGAACCACTGCAGTGTGCTGTGCATTGTTAAATAACTTTCAAGCAGCTCTATTTTCAACTACACTAGATTTTCACCAGCACAACCTGTCTTATGTTAGCACGTTATCGATTTCAAGTCCGATCATTAAAATCTCCCATGCCCATTTCTTGTAATGCTCCCTCTTCCAGCTAGCCCAGCCTTGAGAAACTGCACTATAAGCTCGCTCCAGGGCGTCCTTATGTTTTAGGAAAGAAGACTTGGATTTTCTAGGCTTGCTGATATAGAAGAAGAGGCAATGTGTGCCCAACTGTAGAAATAAAGCTGTTTCGTGAGTGCAGGGGCCAGGATGTGGTGGGGGTAAATGGCATTGCTGGGATACAGGGATGGAAAAAAAACAGTCCTACCAGAAGCCGAGGGAAGCTGATAATCTTACACGTCACTCTGTAGCAACCACTGCTACGCAATGCTGGATGCTATGAGGGGCAGGTATCTGCCTCTCTCTGACAGTAAGGGCTACATGGCATTCAAACAGAGATATCCCAGGAGCATAAACTGCTGAAACATTTGAGGTAGAAACCTAAGATGATGCAGACCCCACAGAGAAGCAGAAACTTTCTGCTGCAGCCGCTCAGAAATGGTACAAACACAAGATGGGTTCCTCCAAAAGAAAAACGGAGAAAAAAATGTTTCCCTGTTCATTGCCCCAAATCTTTCCATCCTCAGTCACCCCATTCCTTTCTCCCCCCTCTCTTTTCAAATAACAACTGACCATGCACAAGGAAGGAAGAACACAGCAGATTTGAAGTGTCCCAGTGCCTTTAAGATGACAGCCATAATGCAGCCGTAGCCCAAAAAATAACAAAACCATTCCACAGTCAATGCAAAAACCATTCCCAGGTGCATTTTTTGACAGATAGATTGAATTCCTAGTAACAAACAGCAAAGCACACAAAAGAGCAGAAAATAGGTTTAAAACAATAACAGTTTCCACATTGAAATATGGATCCGAAAGAGAGTCTCTTTGGGCTGCAGCTGTGTTAAAAATTGGCTTGAGAAGAAAGAGTTATGGTCTGGTACAGAGTTGTGGGGGATTGCTCCCACATACAGGGGAAGTGTTGGTATTCTACAGCTCAGCGTAACAATCTTTACACACCCATGCATTCGGTAGCGGAGTGACGGACAGACGGATATCAACAAGCCAAAATGCAATACAGCTTTTGCCAGTGGAGCCAACCATTCAGCTTACCACGCACACAGCAGAGCTATACACAGCAGCAAAGGGCAATGTCAACGTCAGTTATTTACTAATTATTATCTATGTATTATTATTAATAGACCTCCCTTCGATGTTTGCAGGGATTCTGCCTGCAAAGAGTGATGCAGTTCCCAAGATGAAGTGCTTCTGGACCCCATTTAGGGTGAATATCTATGATCCTCTTGTCCTTTTTTAGTGGTGGCGAGAGGTATTTACAGGAACAGTAGGACTGACAGGAGAAAATATCCTTCTTAAGGCGACATTAGTCCGCTTTTCACTGTACAAAAAACCAACAGGTTTAAGGGCAAGCATAAGAAGACTGAGCCAGCCGTTATCCCAGCAGTAGCTCAGTCTCAGAGTATTTACACTGTGCCTAGAAAGAGTCAGGCTCAAATGTTTGTTGGCAGGTGGGGCTGGTAACACGCATCGCGCTTCTTACGTCTGCTGTATTCGTACCTCATGAACGAGAGACATTGGGCCTGTGCTAAGGTATGAAGAGCAAGATATCCACTTCTTGCAATCTCCAAAGCTTGGGACAAGATATTCTTTTTATCTCAGGCTTGAGAGGTTCACAATATAGATGGTCTTAAGAATGTAGAAATATCCTCACTGTTGGTAAATGATATTTCTTTATTACTAACTAGATTCATATGCATTTCAAATGGAATGTCAAATCTCATAGCTAAAAATAAAACAGTGGAATTATTATATTTCTAATTGAAATAACTGATCGCTTGGTCTTGTTGTGCCCTAATAGGATACCATCAGACCTGTAATTATAACTGTGGAAACTGAGTAGCTCTATTAGCTGTCTTTTCACCCAGCCGTTCTTACTCCTGGAAATAAAGACAAACACAGCATGTTACAGTGCTTTTTCAGATCACTAGACAAATCTAATCTAATTTTTGCTGGCAACCTTTAATTTTAACTAGGTCAATTCACTCTGTGAAACCACGGAGAAAACTATCCTGACAATGTGAAATTATAAAGTATTGGAAACAATATGGGTCTGACATTGCATGTAGGAGAACAGCAGCGTCCGAATGAAGGTAGCCCCAGTGGAAAATATTGTGCGAAGCTGCCACAGGAAAAAGAAACTCACTTGAGAAGAAAAAAATGTCATTTACTCGCATTGGGTGAGATCCAGCAAGCTATTGAAGTCAGTGGGGGATCTTTGTCTTGGTTTCAGCGGGCTTTGGCTCAGAGCCATTGTTTCTCGCCATTCAGAGAATCAATTTGGTTCTTCGACTCTCGAGACTGAATTGAACAACTGATTCTTATTTTGATAATGCAGAAACCCTGCTTGACTAATTTGAGGATGTTTTGAACAACAGTGCAGGCTACCTTTATTGCTGGCATCGCTGAGCTTTTCTGAGTGGGGACCCCAAGAATTCCTCGTGCCCATCTGCTACCCCCTGCTCTCGGAGAAGCACGGCGCGTAGAGGGGTAAGGTACCGGGCGATGCTGCTTTCAGAGACCTTCCAGAGCTAATGCACATTTTAATATTCCTAACTTACAGATTTTAATTAAATCAAATGTCAGTGGAATCATATTATTTTCTGCTGGTTAGATTTTAATGAAGTTTTAAACTGATCCTTCACTTAATGAAATAATTATATAACGCAGGGATGTATGCTACTATTCACCTGAATTAATAATGCGATTGCTTTGTGGGCTGTCATTTTCTGCCAAGGAGGAAGAATATCAAGCAGCTTTCTCAGTCTGCTCATAAATGAAGCAGAATTCTCCCTGTTTGTGTTTACTGATACAAGATATGCACTCTCCCTTATAGACCACGTCTTACAGTGACTATTCTCCTTCACCCTTTCTTACTCCCAAAATTCATGGAGTCTATTTTGTTTCTGGCTGAAGAAGCCAAGGTAAAATTGTCGGGGCAGATGACCATTGCCTGGCTGCTTGAAGCAATGCAAACAGAGTCCAGAAAGCTTACTCAGTTACGAGGAATGAAGCATTAAAGCCTTCTGTTGCAGGCAGTCGACAAAAATAAACAAGTTCAAGCAGCTTTGTGAATTAGGAGAGTTGGTTAGGATAAAAAGCTATTTAAAGGAAGTGGGCACTTAATGCTGAGATGAAAGGACGGGTCAGTAGGAAAGGAGGAGGAGGTGGCAGCAGCGTTTGACCTGGTGGCATTTTTCAAGTGCCTCTGCGCTTCATTTGGGCTTTCATCCTTCTTTTTCTATAATTGTTCTGTCTGCAGTGAAATAATTAGAAAGATGTTTGGTGCTCTGGCGAGCCTTCGTAAGCCATTCATGTCCTGCAATAGTCCCGTCTTTGCGAGGGACGCAGACTCTTCAGAGAAACAATGTAGGAACCCCATGAGCGCACCCCGGGGAAAATTCCTCCCTGTCCTGGCAGCCACACACAGTATGCGTTGCACTTTTTAAATTTGCATCTCTAACAAGGAAACAAAGCCATCAAAAAAGAGACAGTTTTGCAATCTAAGCACACATGGAAAACACTGTTGCCTCATTTCACCTGAATGTGATTAGCCACTCGGTATGTACAGTCTCACAGGGATGTTCCTGAAGGATAAGATTTCTACATGACACTGAGCAGATGAATTCTCAATCTAGTCTTGTCTTATTACAGTGCTGTACGCAAAGATTGCTTTCCTGAGCGACGCAGGAGAAATTGCCTCCTGCAGCGTGCTCAGAGTCACAACTGATTATCACTCCAGCAACGCCGAGTCCAGCAAACTCTCTTTGCTCCCTCTCGATGTCATGCCTTCCTCACGCTTTGTGCTCCAACACACTCATCCTCAGCCCCGAGCAGCTTTGGTTTAGTCTGCTTTTATCCTAATGCCCATATTCTCCCAGCCCCTGCTATTTTTACTGCATAAAGGGGCTTGTTTGGACAGAAAGAGAAAGAGTTTGGTCTCTGGATCTAAGGTCTCCCATCGCCACCTCTCCATGCAACACCCCATATTAACCCCAAAAGAGGCTAATGAAGCTGCAGCTCCCACACTTGAAACATCAGCAGACCCTCTGGCAGTCCTCACAGGTTTTCACGGAGTATCATCCACCCAAATGAAGGCGCTTCCAACACAGCTCACTGTCAGGTTTAGCATGGCTTCACACATCAGCCAGAAGTCATTTATCTTTTCATATGCCATGGCTTATCAATATGTATGGGCTATATCCATTAATCTAAGTCATCAAGCCTAGTTTCTTGCTGTCGCGAGAATCTCACTCAATTCAACCATAAATTTACCAGAAGACACCTTTCCACTAATCAAATTCTCTTGAAAACCACAGAAAAAATAGTAATTTAAAAACCCTGTACAAACTCATTACTCAGTGTTTGTCTGTTAGGAAAGTCATCGCAAATCTCTATTAGCTTCCAAATCAAATATCCTGCAACTTTTTTGCCATTTTTCCAGCCTGCCTCTCAGCTGAGGTGAGGACTAATGGGCCGTAGTCCACAGTCCAGCACGTGCCTGCGTTAGCACTACCCAGTATGCTACAGTAATACAGCAGTTGCATGTAACCTTGCTCAGATAACTGAGAGGAGACGCCTTTCTAGGGTTCCTCGTAGACATCCACTATTTTCCTGGGTTCTTTTGGGGTTCAGTGAAAGAATTCATTATTATCATGACTCCGTTCAACTTGAGCTGCCATCACTGCACTATCAGTTTCAGGAGCAGCAGGCGGAAACGTTTTCCTTTCCCAGGTAGTATTTGTGGTCTTGCGTCAAGACTTCCCACAGTCTGTTAAGTAATTTTTTTTTTTCGGAAAGTCTTCCCCCAGGGGTTGGAAATGTGGGTAGGCTAAAATGGAAATGGTCTCAAGAGGGTTTTTTTTGCACTCTGCTAAATTCTGGGTTCCCCTTTTTCATAAACCGTCCCAATGGTTTTGCAATATTGATAAACCTCCTGTGATTAAGATCTGAGCCCTGTTTGTATCTGCTGTGAGTATCTGGGGAGTTGGCCCAGTTTGCACAGTTTTGCATTTCTTTCTGATGGCGGAAATTCCCTTTTTACTGATAGTGTGTGATAGGCAACTTTTACTGTTACAACTCTCACATCTCTGATTTCATTTGCAGAAGAACACCTTTGCTTTTTTAACAGTTTTCAAATATATCTATTCCTACTCCCAGCTGTAGCATGTGCTAGGATAGGTAGAAAGAAAGATTTTTGGTTCTGCTGTAGAGCTGTTGGCAATGTCCCATTAGGGACCATTCTTGGGTTTCTAGAAGCCCCTTCCAAGTGTTAAGCTTGGATCTTAGAGGAAGAACCAAAAACTTTTCTGGGTGCTGGAAGGAAGAAGAGACCCATGTGAAGTGCCAAAGCATGGGTGAATCAGGAGATGGCAGAGAGAAGTGGAGGAACTCACAGAAGTTTCCCAAAAGGATGGAGAAAGATGGATGAGCAATCAAGCAGGAGGAGGCCATGTTCCAGAAAGCCAAGAGTAGCCCTTGTAAGTGCATTTTGAATGTGCATATTGTACGGTCCCAGATGCATATAACCATTAAATCATTGTAGTAGAGAATAAGTGCCAAGAATTTCCATTGCCTTTATTTCGACTTCTTGTTTGACAATCATTTACTGTCTGCTTTTCAGTTGCCAGGCTTTCATTCTCTCTCCCACATTTGCCCAGTAATGCTGTGAAAGGAAAGGCACAACTAGCCTAAGAGATTTTTAAAACTGACTTTTTCCATCATTTCACTTTGACTAACAAAAAAGAAATAGGCATATGCGTGCAACACTGTCTGGTAAGAATCCAAAACTGAACTGCATGACACCTGGGTTGGAAAGCGTAGAGGCTCAATAAAGTACTTTGCACTTACGTACATTTCAAGAATTACTAACATCAGTCAAAGAAGTCTCTAAATTTAAATCCCATTCTTTCTTTTTCAGTTCCCCATGACCAGAAGAAGTAGCTACACAGGCTATCCAGGCATCTGTCTGCCACGCTTCTGACAGAGCAGTATTTTTGTTCGTTCAGCAATTTCATGCCCTCAGAAAAGAGAGAAAGAGATTGACTTTAAGGGTTCAGCAACTCCAGGGTCCTAGATATTGACTGTAGTGGTATACACGGGTATGCTCTGTGTTTGGGGCACATAAAAAGAGATACTGAGGCCATTTCTAAACAATTTTCAGTTCACAGCTCTGCTTATTTCTGTTGATGCCTCAGTGAAAGAGCTGGTGTGACACATTTCTGTCCTTAGCTGGAGATTTATGAAGTTTCATTCACTTGAATTTGTACTCTAGAGTTAGCCTAAAACTTCCTCTTGATGGGGGTTTCCCCCCCCCCCTTCTAAAAGGCTACAATATTCTTCTCCCTCCTCGTGCCCTACGTCGGGTTGTATGAAGAGAAGAATTCATTATGTGGACAACTGGGTGCCATTTCCCACCTGGCGTAAAAACTAGTGGTTTGAAAGTGCCAGAGGGCCTGACCCCTGCCTGATTAGTTTTTTGAGTCACCCCGCAAGTTAGTCCTTAAGCAATTAATGTCATCGTCCATCATCCCTGGCTGATAATCCATAGCCGAGCAGGGCAGAGTAGCCAAGGAGAAAGACCGAGAGTCATCTATACACATAGAAATCATATCTTAACAACTTCCTTAAGCACTTGTGTTTAAATTCATGGCAAATTTTAGCTACAATTCATCTGAGACACCTCCAAGATGGTTTTGTCTCCTATTGTTGTCAGAGCAGATGATTAATGAACCTCTGCTTGTTATGTAAAAGGGAATAAGGCATTTGTTTCCTGATTTGTGTAAGGAGGAAGGGAGCTATATGAACTTACCACAAACTGTGTGGTTCTCAAGCGCATTCCCCATTTCATACATTTTTCACTTTTAATGAAGTCCAGATCAACTATTTGGCTATCAAATGTTCTTGCTCACTTGACACAGGTCTACAGTTTTAGTGCAATTTCCTCCTTTTCAAACAGATGCAAAATCCCCAGTCACTCTTTCCCCTTGCAGATGAATAGGTAGTTCATTTCTAGGTCTCTTAGTGTTATCAAATTAATCTATGCATATAAGAGTTCAAAACTCCTGCACATTTCACGGTTTCAAGGGGTAACCAGGTTGCCATCAAGTTCATTAGCTGCCTCAGCCTGAGCAAAACTCTGCTTTCTGTCTCTCTGTCCCATTTTCCACATTATTTAAAGGACTTTTCCCTAAATGCTTGCGATGCTTATCCCATGATTATCTTATATTTCAAATGATCCTCCTGACTGTGACTAATTTTGTCACAGTAGTAGTATTTACCTGAACTGCTTTTCTCTGCTTTTTCTGACTGCCAGCTTCCTGGTTTAAACCAAATTTAACACTTTTTTCCAACCGCTTCAAGCACCACAAAGCAGATGAGAATCCCTCTTCTCCACCCAACTTGGCACAGTCCCACGCTTACGGCATCGACTGTGGCGGGGTCCCGTTCTCCCTGCTTTCCCAGGAGTTTCCTCTTCTCTTGCCAGTGCAAGCACTGTGANGAAGTTTCCTTTCACTTGAATTTTTATCCTAGAGTTAGCCTAAACCTCCTCCTTGTGGGGGGTTTCCCCCCCCCCTTCTAAAAGGCTACAATATTCTTCTCCCTCCTAGTGCCCTACGTCGGGTTGTATGAAGAGAAGAATTCATTATGTGGACAACTGGGTGCCATTTCCCACCTGGCGTAAAAACTAGTGGTTTGAAAGTGCCAGAGGGCCTGACCCCTGCCTGATTAGTTTTTTGAGTCACCCCGCAAGTTAGTCCTTAAGCAATTAATGTCATCGTCCATCATCCCTGGCTGATAATCCATAGCCGAGCAGGGCAGAGTAGCCAAGGAGAAAGACCGAGAGTCATCTATACACATAGAAATCATATCTTAACAACTTCCTTAAGCACTTGTGTTTAAATTCATGGCAAATCTTAGCTACAATTCATCTGAGACACCTCCAAGATGGTTTTGTCTCCTATTGTTGTCAGAGCAGATGATTAATGAACCTCTGCTTGTTATGTAAAAGGGAATAAGGCATTTGTTTCCTGATTTGTGTAAGGAGGAAGGGAGCTATATGAACTTACCACAAACTGTGTGGTTCTCAAGCGCATTCCCCATTTCATACATTTTTCACTTTTAATGAAGTCCAGATCAACTATTTGGCTATCAAATGTTCTTGCTCACTTGACACAGGTCTACAGTTTTAGTGCAATTTCCTCCTTTTCAAACAGATGCAAAATCCCCAGTCACTCTTTCCCCTTGCAGATGAATAGGTAGTTCATTTCTAGGTCTCTTAGTGTTATCAAATTAATCTATGCATATAAGAGTTCAAAACTCCTGCACATTTCACGGTTTCAAGGGGTAACCAGGTTGCCATCAAGTTCATTAGCTGCCTCAGCCTGAGCAAAACTCTGCTTTCTGTCTCTCTGTCCCATTTTCCACATTATTTAAAGGACTTTTCCCTAAATGCTTGCGATGCTTATCCCATGATTATCTTATATTTCAAATGATCCTCCTGACTGTGACTAATTTTGTCACAGTAGTAGTATTTACCTGAACTGCTTTTCTCTGCTTTTTCTGACTGCCAGCTTCCTGGTTTAAACCAAATTTAACACTTTTTTCCAACCGCTTCAAGCACCACAAAGCAGATGAGAATCCCTCTTCTCCACCCAACTTGGCACAGTCCCACGCTTACGGCATCGACTGTGGCGGGGTCCCGTTCTCCCTGCTTTCCCAGGAGTTTCCTCTTCTCTTGCCAGTGCAAGCACTGTGATGAATATCACCAGCTCCTAAAACCAGACTCCTCAAGACTCCCACGCTGAGCCCTACAGCTACGTTTGCCTGTTAAACGATGCTGCAATCCTTCTGTCACTCCCTGCTCCGATACGCCTGGCCTGATCNGTGCAGAGGAGAGCTGGCCATGTCGCACTGTAACACATGATGCTACAGCCACGGTCAAACACCCGGACAGGTCCCATCAGAGGACACACTCCCGGGCTGTTGTTCCCTGACTATGTGCCTGGCAGTGCCGGGCATATGCGCTGCTGCTCAATCAAGCCTCGCAGGAATCATCCCTTGAACCTGAGCTGGCTCTTCATGGATCAGGAAAGAATATGCTGCTGATGCTCAAATCCAGCTGAGCATTTATTAATTGGTCCAGTAAGAGATTCCCCATATGGTCTATGTATATGGATACATGAAGAGCGCAGGGCTGCTCACATCCTCTCTTGTTCTGGGTGGGTCACTTCTCTCTCTTATAGCGATACACCAAAGCCGCTCAGCATTGCTCGGACGTAACCCATCCATCCTACCTCTGACGGTCAGCCTGAACAGATGCGAATAAGAGAACGTTTTCCAAGAATGAAAAAGAAGTGGCTTTGATGTTCTAATCAAGAATCGATTGCCTAACGCCACTAACATTGAAAGTCAGGGCGTTTTTTCAACCTTAAAGCGTTCTTTCTTTTTCAAGCAGCAGTTCTAGTCAATAGGTGAAAAAACAAGGGATGACAAGTTTATGCCAGGAACAAATAAAAGACCAAATCATGCATAGTCTGCTAAAAATTCCAATTTTTTTTCCCTAGAAGTGGGAATTCTACTTGAAAAAGGATTTCAGATTTTGTGCCCCTATGAATTAGAACTGACTTTCATTCCCACAGAGCCCTTTCCACACAGGGTTAAATAACTAACGACATAATTTGTCTTTTCTTTGATGAAAGTTTAATCAAACAGTAACCATGGGGATGCAAAGATGTAAAGGCAGAAAAATCAAACACCATGCATAATACCTCTTAATAGAGGTTCAGCAACCATAAAAATAAATAGACTGTCACTGTTTCTAGGTTCCTTGTTCCAAACAGATGAAAACACAAGATTTTATCTGCATTGCTAATGTCACAAGATTGCAACTAGAAGAATACCTGGGCACACGATGTTCTATAGAATTGATTATCTTTGACTAATTGCTGTGTTTTCCTGGAGGAGAGAAAGGCACTTTCCATTTTTTATTTCATCCCCCAGGTCTGTCAAAAATAAATACAAGCCTGTATTAAGGACAGAGGTTTGAGTTACACACTGAGGGCCAAATCCTGCAGTCCTTATTCAAAGAAAAATATCTCCTTACTGCTTTAGGAGCTGAGACTAATAAGTTGGCCTCACTTTCGCCACACAAACACACGTAGAAACACAGAAACCTGCAAGCTTAGTACTGAAAACAGAACCGCAGACTCAGTAAACAAACAGCATATAATTATTTGCTCAATTACTCTCGGAGCACAACAGCCCGTTACCCTTCAGCTGGCGAGGGAAGGACGGCACCCAGTTCTGATTTTTTTTTTTTAAATATTTTTTTCCATAGGTTTCTAATTGCCAAATCTTAGCAGATCACCATGGGGACAGCAAATACCACCTTCCCACTTCAAAGTATTTTAAAAAAAAATTAAATTTTAGCATGGAAAAAATAATGTATATTCCCCAGGTAACGCCTCAACAAAAACCTCAAACCACAACGTCTTGGAAATTTTCCAAAACTACTCGGTCTGAGCCAGGTATCTGGTGTGGAAAATTACAGTCCAAATGGTTAAGAATTGTTAGAAGCTATTGAAAACAGCTTTTCCCGAAGGCAAGTGTTGGGCAACCTTACCGATAGGCAGTGCAACAAGTTCTGCCTGAAATAACAATAAAAAAATAATGCCGAGTAAATAGTGCTTTCGTTTACATTAGTCCTATCTCCTGCTGAGATGATGAGTGGTGACTGCTTAAGGACTTACTATGGCCGCTCAAGTAATAAATCAGAACTGATGGCTTTCTCTCAGAGTAGGTTGTGAGATTCTGTTGGTCCCCACTGATGCAGCCCACCATCTCTTACTCCCCTCTCCTCCGCCACGGCAGAGGGTTCACTAAACATGCCACGGCGTAGCTCAGTCTCATTAGCAGCCGTAGCCTGACAGCAATTTAGACCCTTGCTTGGGGGGGCGGGGGGGCAAGAAATAACAGAGTCAGGCAATTTAGTTTAATTGCACAAAGTACACGGCTGAGCTGCAGCCTCCTGCCCCGGCTCTCATCTTCCCCTGCTCCCCCCCCGTGCAGAAAGGGGCTGCTGCTCTGCGGAGATCTGACATGCATCACCCTCAGCCAGCCCCCTGCCTTTTATTCTGCTATTTATTAACTGACGCCTGCAGATAATTCCGATGTGCTCTGGCCTCATTACGAGAAGGCAGACTCTCAGTTCAGTAATCTCCCAAGATAAAAGAAAACAAAGAAAGAAGAGGAGAAAGTCGTTTATGTACTTCAGGCACTGCGCCAAGGCTCAAGAAATGTGGGCTCCTTTCGTGGCTACCACAACAGGCGCTGGCTAGCCTGCCTCGGTTAATGCATCGGTGGTAGCACACAGGTAGTCTTCTCTCTCCCTTCCAAGCTGGGCACTGCCTCTTACGTGTGCTTGGCCACCCCACTGCTACAGAGGGGTCCTGGTCTGATTTAGTGCAACTGTGACATCAACAATTACAAAGAGATAGGATTATTATTGATTTAAAAGCCGGGGTTTTACTTTCCCTTTGTTTTCTCTTGCCCACTCTATAAGGTGCCCTGGGCAGCTGACCAGAGGGTCGGAGTGCAGAAGGCCAGAAGTGACCATCGTCTTCTCCTTTTAACCTGGCCTCCTCTGCTACGCCCATGGCAGGACGGTCTCCTCGTAATTTCTAAGCTGAACTTGCAATTTCTCTGAGAGCTAAAACAGCCTTGGGGGGAAGAAAAGAAGAAAGAAAAAAAAATTTCATACCTTTTCCCAACCTAGGAGCATTAAAAATAAAAAATGAAAGTAGGGATACTCTTCCTGGAAAAGCAGCAGCCTTTCACAGTTAACGTTTTTCAGTTCAAATCCAGAACAATAACTTGTAAAAATAAAATCCCCAGAGCAGAGTGAGACCTGCCATGTTTCCAGAAGCTGAACTCACAGCAGATACTAAAACCCAGGCCCCACAGTCCCGCTTGAGGTAGCTGAGCCCATACCCTGCCCTGCAGTGTGCTTCCCTCCCGCTTGTACCTTCCTGACTTTGTAAGGCTCTCCTGTTAAGCATGAATAATGAACCGACCTGGGTTAAAAATAACTTTCTTTTTCCCCTCAGCTATTGTTGGTTTTGGGGGTTTTTTGGTTTTGTTTTGTTTTGTTTTTTAAACCATATCATCCTCACAAATCCAGTCCACAAAATAGCTTTGCAAATCAGTCATCTAGCAGAAGGGCAGAACAAGCAGTCCTGGGCTTAACACAGCATTTGCTGGTGATCCTCTCTCAAGAAAACCATTCCCGCATACAAAACCCCACAGGTTAGCCTTATGGAAGAACTGTGGGGCACCTGGTCAGAGGAGAAACTGCTTTCCACTGCTTGTTGTTGCTTCTTTATTGAGGCCATTACTCCCAAGTATAGAATCATAGAATCATAGAATGACTAAGGTTGGAAAAGACCTCTAAGATCATCAAGTCCAACCATCAACCCAACCCCCCCATGCCCACTAAACCATGTCCCCAAGCGCCTCATCTACACGTCTTTTAAATCCCTCCAGGGATGGGGACTCCACCACTGCCCTGGGCAGCCTGTGCCAAGGCCTGACCACTCTTTCAGGAAAGAAATTTCTCCTCATGTCCAACCTAAACCTCCCCTGGCACAACTTGAGGCCGTTTCCTCTCGTCCTATCGCTGTTACTTGGGAGAAGAGACCGACCCCCCCTCGCTCCAACCTCCCTTCAGGCAGTTGCAGAGCGCGATGAGGTCTCCCCTCAGCCTCCTCTTCTCCAGGCTGAACACCCCCAGTTCCCTCAGCCGCTCCCCATCAGACTTGTGCTCCAGGCCCTTCCCCAGCTCCGTTGCCCTTCTCTGGACACGCTCCAGCCCCTCCATGTCCTTCTTGTCGTGAGGGGCCCAAAACTGAACCCAGGATTCGAGGTGCGGCCTCACCAGTGCCCAGTACAGGGGCACGATCCCCTCCCTGCTCCTGCTGGCCACACCAGTGCTGATACAGGCCAGGATGCCGTTGGCCTTCTTGGCCACCTGGGCACACTGCCGGCTCCTGTTCAGCTGCTGTTGACCAGCCCCCCCAGGTCCTTCTCCTCTGGGCACTTTCCAGCCGCTCTTCCCCAAGCCTGGAGCGTTGCCTGGGGTTGTTGTGGCCCAAGTGCAGGACCCGGCCCTTGGCCTTGTTGAACCTCATGCAGTTGGCCTCGGCCCATCGATCCAGCCTGTATCCTTGTCTTCATCTAATTCTGCATCTAAAGTGAAAGCTAGACTCCATGCATGTGTTCAAACCCTCCTTGCATCCACATTACATGAATACAGCTGCAGCTTTTGGGGAAGGCCGGGTCCCACAGCCACCCTTAAGAAGGACCCAAGCCCATACCTTCCTGCATGGCACTGCCCGGCAGATGGGCTGGCTGTATTTCCCTGTCCAAGCTACTCATCCACATCCCACCGGTGCTTCCACATGCTGTAAGGCCTTCCCTAGGGAGGCAGAGGGGATTTATCGGCAACCAGAGCCCTGCCTGCCCAGCGTGCCTGTGCCGAGCGCGGAAACCCGCGGAGCTGCGCTGCGGGATGCGATAAGCACGAGCCTGCTTTCTGCCTCCTGCGATCATTACCAACGTGGCTCCTCATCTCTTTGTGCTTATTACTTCTCACTACCACCTCCTGGTTCCCTCTCACAGCTTATGAAAGCTTGTGACCATTTTTCATTAATGTCAGGGCGCATATTCTATAACTATCCTTTGGTTTTATCTGCAGGCAATTATTAAACTGCCTCTTTCTTATCTCTCCTTTCCTCCACTGCTAAATATGTCACCCATCCCAATATCTGCTCTACCATACTGGCTTACTACCTCTCTCCTTCCTTTCAGTCGTGTACCAGCACTATCTGCTCTATGCAGCAAAGGGAGGGGAGAGCCAGGCTACGGCGCTCTTTTTTTTTTTTTTTTTTTTTCTTCTATTTGCTATTTTCACCTTGAGTCCTTTTGCTAAGTCTACTTGCAGTAAATCAAACCCTTTCCCACTCTATAAGCATCTCTTTGCTGGAATAGTCTCTGGGACTGATGGATGCCCTATCGCTTTTGCATAATGCCCTTCTCAGAGCCTGTACAAAGTACTTTGTTATCCGACGTGAGGCCAATTTAAATATCTCCTGCCGTACAAATATCTGTCACATTTCAAAGGTATGTTTTAAACCTTCATCCAAAAGCGGCTGTGCTGGCAACCCATAACTGATACTGCTTCAACTAATTTTACAGGAGAGTGTGCATTGTAATATGTACCATTTCTGGCCAGAAAGAATATCCAGCAACCACCACCTGGTACAATTTCTTATTCTTCCCTACAACAGCACTGCTTCTTCAAAAAAATCCTGTTTTCCTTTTCAATCCACACCCACTTTATGTTTTCCTGAGGTGAGGCAGAATGCAGGACTTCCATCTCAGTTTTATAAATGTCCCACTATTTTTTTTTTTTTTTTATCTTTACTCCTATGCCATAAAACACCTGGCAGCAACATTTATCCTGGAAGAGATTAATCCGTTATTCTTAATATACAGCAAATGCACCGACTATGCTGTAGAGTGATTGCTCACACTGAAAGAGTCTTTAGTGTATATTCATTGTTAGAAATGTATTCAGCTCTAGTTCCAATACTCACTCCTAAGACATACAAAATGAGCATAGTTTAGTAAGCTCTACCCAGCCTCCAAGTTTTGCAAATGAATAAATTTAGGAACAAGATATTGATTCATTTCAGCTGGGATTTACAGTGGCTTTATTGCACCCACAGGTCCTTAAGCTGCCATCACTCTTCGGAGTACCTGCAATCGGTGCAGCCCTTTTCATAAATTCCACGGATGAAATTATGCTCTGCTTTTACAATTTATCCAAGTGCTTTTTGCCAGGCTTTTGCAGCACATATACTACAGACCTAGATTTGAGCAATTCAGAAATGACTTTGCTCACATCAGTATGTGACTGTACAAATACAGCTAAATACAGCTCAGCATTTTTCTTCTAAAGGTTCCTCACGTCCAGCGTGTTTGGATCTAATTTCTACCTAATTACTGTTACCTCTAAATACCTTTGGACAAGTTAACCTAACAGGAACGCTGCTTCAGCTTTACTTTTTGCTGTGATGTTGTAAAAACATGCTCATTTACCTTCAGCTTGACCCAGGGCATTTGCATTGTCCACTGCCTCCTGGACCCTTGAAAGTCAAGAGCTTTGCTGCTCCTACATCTACCTCCATTTTCAGTACTGCACTGTGAATCCTCAAGTCAATGATATATAGGCATATTGTCCCTCTTTATACACATATGGTCCTGGGGAGCAATGCCATACCTTTTTAGCTGAGAAACACTTTTCTGCCAAGCACCTCTATTTTTGCATCTCGGCTGGGTGGCAAACAGGGTCACTGCAACCCTGGGCCAGCTGCTCTGCACTGCAGCTTTGCCTAAAAGTGCTACCCAAACTCCTAAGTGCTAAACTCTAACTCCCAAATAACATGGCTTCACCCATTCTTCTGGAGCCCATAGAATGTCCTGACCCATATTGTGCCCCCCCACCACCCTTTTTTTATTTTAAAACCTCTTGCCAAGGCCTTCATGAAGCCAGTGATGTTCCAGTGTTGGAGCCTGTGTGGGCGGCTTCAGCCAGAGCTGTCTCCCCACCTCCTGCTAGCGACAGCTCCTTCTTCTATACAGGACATTCAATTCTCTCTCAATTCCAAGCATTTTAGCCCAAACCCCAACTGTTATCCTCCTTCCAAAAAAAAAAAAAAAATCACCAGCTTGCTAACAGACAAATTGGTAAGCTCGTCAGAACTAATTCCAGTTTCGTGTTGTTTGTGACACTAAGCTTAGGTTGCTCTGTTAAAAGCTGCAGCAGGCACATAAAAAAAAAGTACGTCTTTATACTTCATTCCCCTCCAAACTCACTGTTCTTGAGGAAGACATGTCTTTAGCTTGAGAAATCTACTTTTTTCTCTGCATGACCAGCCAGCGGCTCTTTTTCTGGTTGCATCTTCCATAGCAGGGGTTTCTTCTGTCTGCGTGCCAGGTCCATTCTCACAGCATTTAATCAATCAGCCACAATCACACCACGTTCAATCAATAAATATCTGCCTCTCTCTAACCCCAGCTATCGAACGTTCCCACCTCACCTCCTATCCTTCCAGCTTCTCCCGCTGCTATACGAGCCCTACCTACCTATTACACGTGTGTTTTCTTATCCTCTTCACACTCCTTGTCTTCTTATTGACAATTTCATAAGTGTTTGTATAAGACGCTACAAAGAATTTGACAGGTGTTTTGCTTGCATTAAAAGAGAAAGTATTTCTGGTAAGCAATATTACTATTACATTATGCCTAGTAGGATAATCATATAAGCATTTCAACCCTTTGAGCAATGCTTTTTCTTTTTTTTTTTTTAAAATAATCTTTTTTACTCAATAAAAGCTAGCGGAGTAAAGCCCTCGGTTTTTATACTGACTGCATCCCACAAGGAAGCAAAAGTTTGGCTGAGCTTTTCCTCACATAGACTACATTTTGTGTGCAGATTACGGCGTTGAGTGTGTCCCCCAAGCCACGATCAGAAGAGACGGAATTGACCTCCTCCCCGGTTCCCACAGCGAGGTATCCTCTCTTTCCTTCCACCTTTTCCGTGCAAACACACATCTACATTTAAGAAGCTTGCCGTAGGCCCAGTTGCTACCTACCCATCGATATATTTATTGTCAAACAGGAAAAAGCAGGATTCTGCAATCATTACCACCATGATGGCGAGACGAGCCCTGTGCTGCGCAGGAGGGTCTGCCGACCCCACCGCCGGGCCCAGCGCCCTTGTTCCAGCAGAAACAGGCAGAACCTTGTCATTGAAACTAAACAACACAGATCACACCTGAAGAATTCAAAACTATGTCCACCAAAGTAATTTTCTTTTTTTGTTTTTTCACAACTGCAAATAGCATATACTTGCTTTTCCGGATGCTCAGCAGGTTGCTTTCTCTATATGGATTAAGGCCATCTTAATTGTTACCAAAACTCAGGTGCAAACACTCAGGCTCCTTTGGCCAAAGAAGCCCTGCAGCTGCCCATGGTAGAGCAGACTCTGCTTTTATAAACTTCTAGCTCATTATCAAGGAAAAAAACCTGGAGGATCCGGGTTTAGGAATCACCTGATACAAAAGGGTCTTTAATGGGAATTGGCTGTTGTTGAAGACAACACATGATGTAGGATGAACTTTTCAAAAGGTCTCAGCAAGAGCCTAACTCTGCTTCCCCAACCTGCCAGCTTTAACTCCAAAAAGACTGATGCCAATCAATCCCAAACACTTGGAAGATCTTTTCTATAGGATTTCTAGCTAAACTCTTTAATACAAAATGTTGTATTGTCTTTTAGGAACCATAATGAACAAACATCTTTTGATAAATAATTGCATATACGGTGACACAATGTTCCATATTTATTATGTTAGCAGTTTCTCAGTTAAACGTCTCCATTTACACCTAAAAATGTTTCCTTTGGCTGCCAGCATAACAAACACAGTCTGTGATGCAAGAGCAAAGCTGGCTTTTGGTGATTCTCATGTCAACAGAATAAAAATTTAGCAGATCAGACTCTGCCTCCAGATGAACTTGTGCACAAGGGAGCTTACTTTCATTCAGCAGTTGGCTGTTAATTAGCTATGCTATACTAAGTAGAGCATAAGGCAGAAAAAAAAAATCTTACAGAACTTTTATAATTAATGAAAAAGTATGTTTAAGTCCACAGATTGAATTAAAACATACACAGGAAAAGGAAAATCTTTCTTTGATAAATTCCAGACTACTATGATAAGTATCTATCTTTAATCAGCTGAACCAAAGCATTTGAATGGTTAAGATCTGGATTTACATTTTGGGGCATAGATCCATCATTNTGGGGTTAAACCACGACACATCTTTGGTAGTATCTAAATGATTGAAAAATATTTTTGCTGCTGTTATATAGTGCTCATAACAGCAAGGAAGAGCCTGGAATGATTTCAAAATAGCATGCTGCAACCAAGTGAGAACGTTATACAGAATAAAACAACTTCAGAGAACATGGCATGCGCCTCCAGTGCAGTAACACAGGATGGTCACGGGCTCTGAACAGTACCTGCGCTGTGGCTTGAGTAGCTTTGTCATTTCTGCTTTCTACTGCAGGTCTCAAATGGGAACACCAAGTAAAATATGATTAATTTTTTTTATCCTCTAAAATAGAAAAAGGGAAGAAGGACACTGATGAAATCTCTTCTGGAGTTTATAATAGGCAACACGCTAGAAAGAAGGTACCTGCGAAGTGTGGAGAGGCAAAAATAGAGCAAGAGTCAAAGAAAATGGATAAGACAGAGAAGGAAGCAGAGTGGAGGGTCAATACCCTTTAAAAAAAAAAAGCATTCATATGTTTTTAGTATATAAATATGTCCAACTCATGAGATTTCAGTACTTTACCAAAGACTTTACCGAAGAGTTTTTACACTGCCTTTCAACTCCATAAATAAGATACATTTTTCCTAGGATTATTTTTCCTGTGTGAGGAGGAAAACTCAAATTCCAAACAATTACTTCAGACTTCCAGGAGGAGAGTGCTCTGGCTTTCTTGTTCATAAATGCATTAAAAATGTCACACTTTGAGAAAATGAAAAACAAAAGGCAACTTGAAGTCTGGGAGTACTTCCCCAGCTATCTTCAAGGACATCAGCAGGCCAAGTGGATTTCAGCATATGTATTTTGAAATGCTGAAATACCACTTGCCCTTGTGACCTGGATTCTCAGAGATCCTAAACTTACCTTCAAGAATTTTAGGGAACTGTATAGTGTGCGAAGAGATAATGGATGAGATATTTAGCTTATTTGCTGGGTGTCCTGTTATTCAAGTTAATAGAAGCTTTGGACAGCCCACAATTGAAAAAAAAAAATCTCAGTGGAAAGTGATTTCAACAACACAAAAGTTTCCATTTTTTTGTAAACACCGTAGCCCCTCACCAACATAATACACTAAAAATACTGTATTGATTTCTGCAAATCTTTCATACGGGCTTAGATCTTCAGGATACCAATCACTGCACCTATTGCTCCCTTCTTCATTGCTGTCTTCAGAGTGCTTTGTTCCAGGGTGGTGTTAAGGATTTAGCTGGCATGCTTACATGAATTATAATCCCATCGTTTATCTGTTATATATGTGACTCAGAGTTAAGTTGCCCAAGGGAAAAGTTTAGCAAAAAAATCTCTCCTACCACAGGGCTTTGATGACAGAAGTCAGACCCAGCCCGGTGTTTTTCCTTTTATGAACACTTTACGGTGCCCACCCCTTCCAGCACCGCAAAGCTCAGTGCCCGTGCTTTCATCTCCGCCTCTGCAGCCTCCTGGCCCCTGGCAGCGACGCAGCTGCGTGGCCGGCTCCTCACCGCCAGGAAGACCTGGGATTTATTCCCAGACAGGAAAACCCATGTACTGACTGGAGAATTAATTATTTCCTTTTATTCCAACTTTAAGAGAAAATTATGGCTTTGAATCATGTAAGTCGATCATTTCTACCTGCCTCATACTTCTGCCTGCCTTGTATTTACCACCTGGTTAATGCACCTCAAACTTCCTAGGAGGCCTCTAATAGGATTGCAGAGATTGATCCTCAAAGTCCCTGGGAACTTATAAGCACTCTTGCTTATAAAAAGCCTTGTCATTTTTAAAAATTGTTTTGTGCTTCAGTCAAGTCATACTGAAGGCCGCGATCTTCCGTTTCAGCTGCTTAAGCTGAATTATTCCTCTGGCTTTCAGTGAGCTCACTTGATATCGGCGGCGTACAGCTGATGCGCCCAGACTCCCTTCCCCTTCGCTGCAGCCAGGTGCCAGGCTCCTACTTTAAACCTACTTTACAGCCAGGTCCTAAAACCCAACCTAAAGAAGCCAACGTCGCTGCACTAACCTATGTGAGATAAGGACTTTCCCGTTCCCG
Source organism: Pelecanoides urinatrix (assembly GCA_013400755.1). NCBI lineage: Eukaryota > Metazoa > Chordata > Aves > Procellariiformes > Procellariidae > Pelecanoides > Pelecanoides urinatrix. The sequence goes on along the minus strand of VZTQ01010704.1, from coordinate 19,880 downwards.
TGAGAGCAAAACGTTTTTCTGTTACCTGCCCTGTCCGGTCTCCGATTGTAATTGCCTTCTCTCGTCCTGTATTGATTTGTGCTTTTTTATACTAAATAAGCCAGATGCATTTATTTCCTTACAGATTGGTGAAACCCTACGACAGCCTCTTTGTCTTCCTATCTTCTGCATCCTTCATTTTCTCACTGAAGCTTATGCTAGAAGTAATACATTATACTACCGATGTACCACCACAGCCATTTTCTCCTGCTCCGAAATCTGCAGGTGTTACTCATGCCTGAGGCCACAGAAAGGAGCCAGTAGCCCTGCCACTGGCCGTGGCATTGACAGCTGCACCGTGTCGCCGAGTAACCTGTTAATATTCACAAAAAGAAGAAATGAGAGAGCAGCTGCTTATGCTTCCCTACACTAGGCGCTGCTGGCGTGTCTTCCCAAAAGCATTACAACCCAGAAAAATAAATTCAAAACATGTTAATTCTATCTAGCTTAAAAAAAAAAAAAAGAAAACAAACAAACTAAATTAACCAGTAGGTTTATTTTCCCCTCCGATTTTTGTTATTTCCAGCCAGTTGGCATTTTTTCCAAAATGTGGTGGGTTGACGCTGGCTGGATGCCAGGTGCCCACCAAAGCCGCTCTGTCGCTCCCCTCCTCAGCTGGACAGGAGAAAGAAATACAACAAAAGGCTCGTGGGTCAAGATAAGGGCAGGGAGATCACTCAGCAATTACCGTCACGGGCAAAACAGGCTCTACTTGGGGAAACGAGTTTAATTTAATACCAATGAAAATCAGAGGATGATAAGAAATAAAAACTAAATCTCAAAACACCTTCCCCCCACCCCTCCCTTCTTCCTGGGCTCAGCTTTACTCCTGATTTTCTCTACCTTCTCCCCCCGAGCGGCGCAGGGGGACGGCGAATGGGGGTTGTGGTCAGTTCACCACATGTTGTCTCTGTTGCTCTTCCTCCTCAGGGGGAGGACTCCTCACACCCTTCCCCTGCTCCAGCGTGGGGTCCCTCCCACGGGAGACAGGCCTCCACGAACTTCTCCAACCTGAGCCCTTCCCATGGGCTGCAGTTCTTCACAAACTGCTCCAGCATGGGTCCCCCACGGGGTCACAAGTCCTGCCAGCAAACCTGCTCCAGCCTGGGCTCCTCTCTCCACGGGGCCGCAGGTCCTGCCAGGAGCCTGCTCCAGCGTGGGCTTCCCACAGGGTCGCAGCCTCCTTCAGGCATCCACCTGCTCCAGCGTGGGGTCCTCCATGGGCTGCAGGTCGGTATCTGCTCCACCATGGACCTCCACGGGCTGCAGGTGGGCATCTGCTCCACCGTGGACCTCCACGGGCTGCAGGTGGGTATCTGCTCCACCGTGGACCTCCACGGGCTGTAGGTGGGTATCTGCTCCACCGTGGACCTCCATGGGCTGCGGGGGGACAGCCTGCCTCACCAGGTTCTTCACCAGGGGCTGCAGGAGAATCTCTGCTCCGGCTCCTGGAGCACCTCCTCCCCCTCCTTCTCCACTGACCTTGGTGTCTGCAGAGATGTTTCTCTCGCATATTCTCACTCCTCTCTCCGGCTGCAGGTTGTTGCACAGTTTTTTTCCCCTTCTTAAATATGTTATCCCAGAGGCACTGCTTGGCTCGGCCTTGGCCTTGGCCAGCGGTGGGTCCGTCTTGGAGTTGGCTGGCATTGGCTCTGTTGGACACAAGGGAAGCTTCTAGCAGCTTCTCATAGAAGCCACCCCTGTAGCCCCCCCGCTACCACAACCTGGCCATGCAAACTCAATACACCAAATTAACATATTGCTCATGTTTGTAGATTAATTTAAAACTCTTATCTTCTTAATACTGAAATTTCACATCTGCTAAAAATTATGTGAGCAGCTTTAACCCTGCACAGAGTTTTAATTCTGTATGAAAAAAAAGTCTGAGCTAATGAGTATGCCATCCTTGCTGTTACGAATGAAAACCCCCAGAGTTATGTAGGACATAAATAACAAGTCTTGTTATTTTCAACACAGCAGGAAAGCGACAACAATCTAGGGACAACTCCAAGGACCGTGATACTGGAGCTTTTGCACCCCAGGACCTTTTTCCCCTCTGGTGGCTGCTGTAACTGGCTTCCAAGCTTTGGACCAACAAACCATCCAACCCTTTACATGTTCTTCTCACACAAGCACAGATGTTTATCCCACTTAGTTGCTATTCTTCTCCATTTGGCAACTTCCTTCAAGCGGCTCACGCGTCCTCCTAGATTTCCACCATAACGAGGAGAGCTGAGGAAGCTTTTTCTCTCACCGTCATCGGCACATACCCAGCTCTCTGCCTAACCGTATTTCATCTCAGGTGGTGCCGGGCTCTTTTCACCAAGTGCTAATTTGATGAGGAAGATGCTTGTCTGGGGATGAGCTGCTGCTTAGTGGTTCTAGGTAACCCTAATACTTTTGGAGACCATTGACCCATTTCAATCGCATTTGAAAAGGAGAGGAAATAATTTCAGACCTATCTGGAGTCCTACAAGTTTTTGGGAAAAACAGGGAGCTAGAGAGAGACTGCAGCTCACAGCACACTTGGCCTCCCCTGTGGGAGGCATTTTACAACAGGCTTTCCATGTGGAAAAGGGAATTAAGGGACAAAAGGCACAAACAACGTGGCAAAGCAGACTTCATTAGCTTTGCCGCTCACAGAACAACTTGTATTTGAGTCTGGGCAATTTTCTTGCCAATGATGACATCTTCAACTCAGCATAAAGTCTTAGATGAAGACAGGGGAGGTTTAGAGGATGTTCAGTTACCTGCTGTTCTACACGTGTAATCATGTGCTACAATAATTTAGTGTATTGGAAAATTTTTATTTTGCTGTTACAGAAAAGAATCCAAAAGATAACCTAAGTAAGGAAATCAACTGTGAAAGTGAGGAAGATAATTGTCTTCCAAATCGGCTGAAAGAGAAAAGTACTGTAGTTTAAACAACTTGTATTGACCAGATGAGTTAGTATTTTATTTTCTCCTTTTTTTTTTTCCTGTCAAGTATACTCACAGAATATGCCATAAAGTTCTAATTCTCACAGCTTTCCTATTTTTAGGCCTCAACACTATTTTGTTTGTTTGCTTGTTTTTAAATTTGATGGAAATAATTAAGGAGGCTGTTAAAAGACTTCTATTGCTTTTGGCTGGTTTTATCCTTAGGCTTGTGTTGATAGAAAGAAAAACTGATATTTGTTAAAAGCTAATAAAGGCATTTCCAAAAATATGATAAAAAAACTAGAGAATGTTCTAAGTTGAGTCATAGAATCATAGAATCACTAGGGTTGGAAAAGACCTCTAAGACCATCAAGTCCAACCGTCAACCCGCCCCCCCATGCCCACTAAACCATGTCCCCAAGCGCCTCATCTACACGTCTTTTAAATACCCCCAGGGATGGGGACTCCACCACTTTTGTGGTTGTTGCTGTAGGTCACTGGGAGTTTGTAAGAGTGCTGCCACACGGATTGCCAGGCTGTTCTGCAGCGTGGTCCTCAGCTTGCTATGGGGCACCACGCTCCTCTGTCAACTCGCCTAGCGTGAAACAGAGGAAAGCCAGGTGCAATGAAAAGCAACATCCATGCGTGAGCTTTGGCAGACGTATTGTTTACAATGAATTTGTGTGTTGAATCTATATGGAGCCTGTCCAAATGCCCCAAAGCAAGAAATGTTATTTATATTCATAACCCAGAAAGGAGAAGAAAATTATTCCAAAAGAATTACAGGCTGCTGAGCATGGAGGAACACCACGCTTTCAGGCGAAATCTACTTTGTTGTACGTAGGCACAAGGTATTGTTCCTCTTTGGAAAGCCACTTGTTTCTACATGGATGCTGTTTGTCATCAATAGCCTTAGGTTTCAGGATGCTGCTCCCATAATATAATAACATTTTCCTGTAGGATAAGCAATTACAATGAGACACTGCAGGGCACGGGAGGAGGAAGAATAATCAGTACGCTATTGGCTTTTTCTCACTACATCCCTTAGCAATGGCCTTTGTTCTTATGGTCTATTCTGGACCATCAGGTGTTTTTTCTGGCTGGTGCATCAACCGGTTCCCCTGGACTGCCTGCAGCGGTGGCACAGTGTCCCTGAGAGACCCGGTGCAGAGCTAGGTCAGGCCTCAGCAAGCCCGCTGCTCTCTCAACCTTCCGCTGGTCTCAACAGAGATCTCCTTACATGTTCTTCAAAGATTAACACACCAGATCTGTTCTTTTGGCCTAAATAATTTATGATTTGCATTATGCATCTCATTCTCTCTTTTGAGTTATGCTGTTTGCCTGCAGAGCCCTGAATAACTGTGAGTAAGTGCTATCCTGCTGATAGGGGCAAGTGTATTTCATTTAAAACCTGCAAAAATACACACCTCACTACTGTAAAGAGACCAGNGACACGCTCCAGCCCCTCAATTGCTGGCACCTCAATGTTTCCAGCACCTCAAATCTCCAGCTGCACAGAAAAGTGAAGGCTTTGCATGCCGATATGAAGTTGTCCAAATAACACCTTACTCAGCTGAGAGCTGAAGTCTTCAGCTTTGGCTGTCTCACAGAGGAATGCAGAGAGAAGGCCACCGAGATCAGCCCTACCCTGCCCGGCACCTTCGGAGGCGCACAGAGGGCTACGGACCAGGTATATGATTCCCTCACATTCAGGCTGGTGTTCTGAATCAGCGGGACACAGGGGGACAGGCCTACATGTGTGCGCAAGGTTAGGACAAATAGGGACTTTATTTGTTTGAGTGATGTTACCACCTTCTGCTAAATCCATTTTTCAAACCCTGCAAAACTGTCTCTGCTGTTCCTGCCGCTTCTAATTGCCCTTTCGCTGCTTTGGAGGAGCACCCAAGGTAATCCGTATGGCAGAAGCAAGCCATACATTAGCATGGCTGTCTCTGGAGGGTACAGGTTACCCTCCGAGCCAAGAAACTGTAACTGATGGGATTTAGGAGACTTGCTCATTTCAGTCATTTAACGCAAATGCACAGCAAACCCTATTCAGCAATGCACAAAACAAAACCCTAGAAAACAAATAAGCAGTAATACAAAAATGCAATTGTTTGATTCTGCAATCAAGAGTTTGCCATAGACTATATATGCAAAGCAAGTTGAAAGACTTGGTTTTCTCTAATTACTCAGTCATTTCCCACATTGCCACTTGCTGATGAGATTAAAGACTGATTTTGTTCTTTGCTGGGATGTCTCAGCAATATTATCCTTCCTCTTATCCTTCCTTCCAGAGAGTAGGCGCTGACCTGCAGGCGTGACAAGCCTGGGAAAGCAAAGGCACATTCTCTTCTTCCAAACACGCTGCTTCTCTCTAGCCTGACTGCATCAGTAAGTGGCAATACGCAGCAGAGAGAAAAGGGGACAAGAGAGGCAATGGAAGAGATGTGGGTAGCGGGAGCAGTAGGGGAAATGGAGACACCAGAGGACAAGGCAGGAGGGACCAGCAAGGAGACCCTAGTTCAGCAGTCATCCTTCCCTGAAGTAAATGTGGGGATTNTTTCATTTAAAACCTGCAAAAATACACACCTCACTACTGTAAAGAGACCAGGATCACCTTAGTTTATACCAGGGAAGGGTACAGGCTGAGACAGACAGGAGCAAATCATAGAATCACTAAGGTTGGAAAAGACCTCTAAGGTCATCGAGTCCAACCGTCAACCCAACCCCCCC
>VZTQ01010704.1:0-13365 GCA_013400755.1 Pelecanoides urinatrix | reverse complement strand
AAAAAAAAAAAAAAAGGGAGCAATTTAGTCTGGATGTTGAAGAAGCAGCGATCATCACAGCTCAGTCTCGGTCTGGCAGGACCAGCCGTAACTGCCTCTCCTCACACAGTGGGGAACACGCGGCTGCGTGTCATCCCGGCTACAGGGACTGAAGGAAGGGGAAATCTGAGGATGGAGGGTGATTCAGTAGCTGGGGCTAGCACAGAGACGATTCTGTCATCAGCCCGGTATTAGCCTCCCAAATTTCCTAGGCGGTTGGCCACACTGAAATACAGCATTATATAGCCAAAAGAAAGGAAATACCTAAGTGCTTCTTTGCATACAATTGGCTTTTCAGGAATGTTTTCTCACCACTTCTGAGACTCAGCTACTGAGCACACTGAGAGTGAAACTTTGCATACGACAGGAAAGAAGAAGCTGCTGGTTTTCTTGCATTGTCCAGTTCCTCTGATTCCATCCCCCAGGAAAAATTGGAAGAGAATAATCAAACTGGGGCAAGAGGGTCATATAAGCAGTGTCTGAAGTCAGCACCAATCCAAGGTACAAGTCTGCTCCGTGTGTAAAGATACACAACATGTCTGGCTGAAACAACTAACTGAGCAGAACTGGGCCTCAGAGTTTTTAGTACTAATGAAAAGATTTCCATTAATCTCAGCTGTAAGTTGCAGAGAGATGGAGCCAGCTGGGCTCCACGCTGCAGCACCTTTGTTTTGCTACGTGCCAACTCAACAAGTATCATCTGCCAACCATGAAATTGGTTTGTTATTGGTTTTTATGCATCATGATCTTGCAGGCTTAAGAGCAGATTTGGGGCCATGCTGGCCCATAGTCTCAACAGAGGATGCACGGCACAAGGCGGGGGGAGGAAATCATGACTAAAGGGCATTTCTATGTTCCCTGAGCCCTGGCAGTTCTCTTGGCATTGAATGCCAAAATGATACCGTTCCACAGGCCAGAAATTGTGGGGGCTGGTAAACTGGTCGTTGCTTATCTTTGCAAAGAGAAGTCAAGCCACTGGCACTGTCATTGGTCCAGGATTTATGCTCTGTGGGAACTGTTAGATACCATACTCCCGATTAATCATTTTTCTTTCTACAGGGGTACCAGGCTGATAAATTAGGCCCAAGGGGAGCAAAATGTCAAAATTTTCCAGGTCTGTCTTTCATCTGATCTTTCCCATAAATGCAGCCTCCCTGTCGCGTCCTTCACTCCCTATTCCCTACTCTTCCAGTCTCCCCTGACTCTGGGCCTTTGCCCCTCTGGCTTATTTTAAACCTCACTGATGCAGAATATCGGTCAGAAGGAGGGATGTTTGCCTGGGGAAAAGAGCCAAAGAGGACATTTCCATCTTTTTCACAGGGTCTGATGAGTGGAAAGGAGAGTTCACAGCAGCTCCTCCAGTAACACTCCATTTTTCTGCCTCTCAGTAAAACAGGCATTAAGAAATAAACATCATAATTTGGATCCTTTGCCTATGTAAACCTTCTTCCTAATACTTCAAAACCTTGTCTTACAGACAGAGTCAACAACAGCCTATTATTGCACCCATTGAGCAAGAACTGCCCCTGGTAAATTTTTACTCTTCTGTGTTTTTCTGTATTTTCTGGGTAGATAAATAAGAACAAAAGTTTCTTGAGATCAAGAAAGAAACAGGGCACCAACATACAACAAAACTGCTGTTTTTTTTTCAAACTGCTTTCTGTGGGAAAAAGAAACTGTCTACTGGAGCTACTTCTAAGCAACCAGAATGTCATGAGATTCAGAAATACATGTCCGGGGAAAATATGCATCCCAAGTGCAGCTGAATAGGAGATGTCCAGATGTCATTCTTTTTCCATTCTGGGGAAGGGGAAAAGGTTTCCTATAAAAACATATTTTTTCCCGTCTCAGGAAAAGCTGCATTAATAAATAAGCATCACAATATGAATCTCTGACCTGTCTCCATCTGTTAAGCTCCACAGAGAGCCTTCACACAAATAGCACTAAATATAAATTTCAGGCTGCTCTTCATTTCTTTCTCAGAACAACGAAATCAGGAAGAACAGCTCAGTCCATGCCACCGGGGTGAAAGATGTACCCTGAGTTATTCCATTTATCTAGGTTCCTTCATTGGTAGCTGCTAGNTCCCAGCCGGAACCAGGACATGTACAAATGGACCTTCCTGAGCATTGGTCAGATTTTTTACTGATCAGGTAATGCTTTTTCCATTAATGGATGAACTATCATGGAAATACCAGGCAGTTTCTGCTTGCCCCAGAGGAGCAAAGAGGTTATCTTGAAGCATGCTCTGCCCCTGGAACGTGGTGAACAACTTGCAGGACAGACAGCATGGAAGAGAACCAAGGCTGATAAAGGCTCTATAGGGAAATTTCTCTCCGAACACTCTCCCAGTTATGTTTTCTGTAGCACTGCCCTGATGCACTACAGTTTTGCATAGGCAGGTGCAGGCGTTGCCGTTACAGGACAGGAGGGTGATGAGGGATAATCAGCAGATACCAGCACACTGGGCTTCATTGGAGGTGAAACAGTCAGCTGCAACTGGAGGATAAACTTGGGTTAACTTGGCCTTAGAGAGTAAACTATGCCTTGGCAAGGCTGTAGGTTGCTATTTCAGGAGCAGTACGGGACAGTTTTTGGAATAAAGTTCACCACATAAATGAGTTATGGGTAATGTTTTAATTGATGATGTAAAGTAACCCACAAGTACAAGCTGACAGCAGGAGCACAGTCCTCTGGGATCAGTTCCAGGGACTCCCTCTGAGATCAGTACCTCCTTGACATCCCAGCCCTTTGTTATATTAACAATACCTTTCTTTAAATCCTTAATTCCCATAATTTTTCAGCTCTTTTTTGTTAATAAAAATCCTTGCTAGTTCACATTAGTTTCAGCTAACTTTCCAAGTGTCTCCTTTCCTCCTGAGTTTTCTAACTTTTCTGCATCCTCAACTCTATGGTCCACTTTCTCTCTGTACATCAGCCTTCTGAAACTTTGCTAACATTCATTCGCGTTTCTTCATACATGTCCAGCAAGCTCTTATAATAATTCTCACTATTTTGGAACTTCCAGATCCTTTCCAGGGACTCAAGATCTGTGCTTTCCATACATTTCTTCAAGTTCCTTTCTAAGCCTTCAGCTTTGTGCATGCGAATGACCAGCAGTATTATAACGTTATTTTATCAGAAAAAGCTCACTAAATTCCTGTGCATGGTAGCTACTCTGATCACATATGGGGTAGCTGTAACCAAGCAGAATTTCCTAGCAAATCTACATCTCTGCGGAGACATGGACTCCTTAGGCTATAAACTCCTTTAGCTATCTGCTCATTAGCTCGTCACATCTGACCGGAGAGGAAGGAGGACTCCGTTCTGCTGATCCACAGCTTCCAGAGTAGCAATAGCAAAAGGTCAACAGCTGAATATTGTGGGACTTGTGACCAAGGACTTAGTGTCTCCTGATTGTGTTACTTGTTTGATTACTAAATAAACCCGCTGCCAGTCATGTCCGTGGGCTTGTGCCACACACTGGACATGCTCTACACCACAGGTTACCTCGTTCTTGCCTTCTCCAACCTTCGCAGCCCAGGCATCACCCTGCTTCCACCAAGTGCCTTGGCTGCAACACGCAGTCCGGGGACTCTTCATCCAAGGAAAATCACTTGCCAGCAATGTACCCTCCAGCACCTTAAAGCAGCATCTCCACGCGCCACCTCTCTGCGAACTCAAGGCATCCAGTGCTTTCCAAACTCCATCGTATGTTCCTGCCCATGTCTGTGGAGGACATAGACCTGTATGACACAGCCTGGAAAACACCTCCACTGCGTCTGCAAACGTGCAGACTATCCGGCACTGCCACAGGCATGGTGATGGCTGCTGTCTTCTTGAGCCCACCCTCCTCCTGAGCAGAGCGGACCCCCCAGGACTCCTTTTTTCTCCGTCAGTTCACGTTTATTGTTTTGCCTTGTTCCAGCATCTTGTGGTTTATGAACCCAAATACTTTCCTCCCTCCCCATCAGCAAGCTGGGCTTTTCTGCATCTTGCTTGTAATCTTGGTACTAAGTAAGGTGCTGTATAATATTCAGGAGCTTCTTTTTCATGTACTGGCCTGGCACACAATGCTCTTAACAGCTATTTTTTTTGCTTCTTAACTGGATGTCTTGCCACTCGCATTCTGAACAGCTTTTAAGTCTTTTTCTATGTCTTCCCACTGAGAACTATTAATGTCCATCAATAACCTCTGCTCCTGGGCCCTCGCTCACTCCTTCTCCTCCCACCAGTCCCTCCAGCCCACAGAGGCCCCAGGCTGACATCCTCCCCAGCATCCCAAATCTCTCCTTCCCTCCACTTTGTAACATTTTCCCTTTTGGGATGCCAAATTCCCTTCCTGTCTCTAATACCATCTCATCTACTGATTACTTAAAATTCATGCATCACTTCTGTCACCATTTCCATATAAAAGTGTACACAGTTTTTGTGACAAAGCTGTCATGGCAACTTGAAGTTTGTCAGGTTTTCACATTATACATAATCTGCAAAACTGCACATTATTAAACATGTTCTGATGCTCCCAATTACTTACAAATTATTCCATTGCCAGATCCCACTGCTATATTCAGTCAACATTTGCCATCCTGAAGAAAACTTCCAGATGAAGTTGCCATTGCTTCAGGGCATTGAGGAGGGAGGGTGCTCTTCTGTCATGCCTAGAGCAGACTTAGAGGAGATCAAAGTCTCTAATACTTTTCTGGCACAGCTGGTGGATGGACTTAAGAGCTGCAGTAGGATGGGCTGCTAGGGAACACGATGACTTCTGCACCCATCTGCTGAGCCTTAAAAACCTGATACAATAGCTGTTGCCATTGGGCTCCCTTTTCGAGCACATTCTATGTTAACACTCACATTTTGGTCAACTAGCATCAAAGAAATGTACGCTGATAGATCTAGACTTAAGTTAGATAATTCATAACATTACGCTGAAACTCTAGTAAGTCCTAACAATCCTGCGCTCCCCTGCTTGGAGCCCACAGAAATGCTATGTGAGCCTGGCAGAGCCAGACATTTCATACACATCTGTGCTGCTGTAAAAGCATTTCATTCACTAATTTCATTTCCCATTTCATTTGACTTACGAACACCTATTCTGAGTCTGGCTCAGCCTCCGGTTGGTGGCAAGTGGATTCTCCTTATTTTTTATTAGGCAGTGAGGCTTAGGTGTGGGGAGACCATTTTATTTCCTTTCTGATCTTGACTTTAAGAGTAATTACATGCAAGCGTTTTTCCATCTGTTACCTGATTTTCTTCTTCATAGGCTTCAGACATTACTGGAACTACTTCGTCTTGCAAAAAATTCTTGCTCTAAGAAAGAATACAAACACTGCTAAGGCTTTTCTCCACGAAAATCTAAAATGTTTAATCAGGTAAAATGCATTCAGTAATTTCTAATTTTTAAATTCCCAATTTTTTAACTCCTGAGAAACTTTTTTTACTGTGCAAAGCTTATATTAATAAATTAGTAATTAATGAATTAGTTATCGAGACTTAAAATAACAAATTGCTTAATAAATAAAGTAATACATCAACATGCTTTTCCCCCTCTATATGCAGAGTGACTTCTGGTCACATTACATTCAAATTACATTGCCTCCGCCTTCTCTGAACAGCTTTAGCCATTATTTTTTATATTTGATCCCACTGGGAGATCCTGGGATAAAAAGCTCATGAGGAGGTTTAAAAACTGTGTATTTGTCCCTGTTTCTGGAGTGAGAGCAGGCAGCACCACACGCTTTGCCTTTCCACAGACATTCATTCTCCACGAAGCTCAGCAGCATCCTGAGGTCCTTCTTCGACATTACTGAGGAGGACACTATTATCGTTTTCTCCATCATTTCTCAGGAGCTGCTACTATTTTGGAGTATCTGCAGGATGGCCACTGTGATGTGCTACAAATTCATTCCCATATTATTGGATTCTGAATGCAAGAGTGGCTATTGATAAATTATTTTCAAGTCAGGATTATCTGACTTGAAACCTACCCCTCTAATGAAGTTAGAAATTCAGTTTGTTCTCTGCACTCTGTTGAAACACTCCAGGACACACTTTGTGGCCTCATCCCAGTGACAATACCTGTTCCTCCCCTATATAGTCCCTTTTCTCCCTCTCTGATTTTACCAAGTGAGCAGGAGAATAATGGTGTGAGTTCTGGCCTGCTACACAAAGGAACGCTTTTGCCTTCTAGCATTTCTATCTTGTAGCAGCCTCTATGAACTTTCCACCCTCCACCTACTCTCCAGTAACTACCAAATTACCCACCTGCTTCTTTGATGTGTCACAGCATTTCTTGGCATTTTCTGCCAGGGCACCAGAAGCGTCAGCTTTCAGTTCTGTGATCTTCTGCTCGAGTTTCCGATTTTCACCTTCATCTCTTTATCTGTATGTTGAACTGTTCACATCCTTTTTCAAGGCCTCATTTGGCTCTGCTATAGCTGTAGTTGGTATCTGTCAAACCCTGAACAACTGCAGCTGTGCTCTATTCTTGTCAATATTCTGTTAAAAAAAAAACAAAAACAAAAACAAAAAACAACAACAAAACCCAAAACCCACACCAAAACAAAACCAAAAAACCAAACAAACCCAAAAACCACACACACAAAAAATTTAGGGATTTCCAGCACCTGTTTCAAACACATTTTGATTCATTTGTATAACAACCTTTTTGAGTGGGTCAATGCCAGGTGCTGCCAAATACTGACCTATGCATCTCCCCAGAACACCTAGTATCCTATATCTTTTACCTACTGCTCCCAATAACTCTAATTCATGTTTTCAAGATCAGTAAGAGCCCAATCTGAAAACTGGCTGCAAAGAGCACTGTATTTGTCCCTCTGGGATCATCAAGTTCTTGACCTCTTTGCATCTTGCTAACTTTATAAACTCTCTCAAAATCCCTTCCTACATCTACAGTACTAACTTGTAACTTTCTTTTTAACTCTTTCAATGTCACGATAGGTCCCATTAATTTTGGTCAGCTATGATTACTTTGCATGGCACAGGCTTTTCTAGCAAAAGATATAGTAGGGTTTTCCAGTGTAAGTAGCATTCTCATTCAGCTTTTCCCCCTTCAGCCTTTTCCCCTTCTTTCATGATACACTGTTTCCTCTTACTTGCTACAATTGCATTCAGATTTATTGATCCTTCTACACAAATGGTCTCTTTTTCTTGCATTTCCCAGTGACCTACGAGGATTCCCCCAACACAGAAGGATTTCCAGCTGTTTGGAAATGTTGTAAAGAGCCGCCAACAAAAAGAATTCAAGAATCCAGCATTGTTTGGAAGAGAAACAGTTGTCTCAAGTGAAGATGCAAATAGAGACATTTCCCAGGAAGTAAACCATACAGCATGGTCAATAGGAAAGCAGAGCGCTTCATCTATAATTTACCAGAAGTCAATCCTGCAACTAACCCTCTGCCTAAAATATCTGCTGAATTCAACCTGAGGTCAACATGACACAGGGAAGGTGCCTTCTGAACTGTGAGTGAGGATGGATGGACGGACGAGTGGATGGATGGAGAAAATGGCAAAAGTAGGAAGAGACATGGAAGATAACAGGAAAAACAGGTATCGATAGGATGGTGGAAGAGAATAAAGTGCTAGTGGGAAGGAGTGTATCCTATCCTCTCCCCTAAAAACTCATGTTCCTCTGAACTCTGCTACTTTGCTCTTCCTTTTATGCCTGGTTTATTACGCCCTCAGGTTCTGCTCCTCCCATTCTGCTCCCTGGATGATCCTGTCTCTGCTGCAACACTCATATTCTGTCCTGCTATTCTGCAAGCCCATCTTGCCTCTGAGCTGTAAGCCCCTTCTTCGTTTCCCTGTATTATTTTAATTCCCTAAAATTCCCTCTCTCTCATCAGTACTTCCAAGGCCATTACATTTCCCATTATTTCCACAAGCTCTCTCTCTTTCTCTCTCTATAAAAAGGAATTATTTTGATGACCACAAATATGCTTCTTCCCAACCCCTTCTCTTCACCAAGACACGTACTCTTTCCCATTTTTACCTGATTGCTACTTTAATGCAAACCACTCCAGCTTCAGTTCTTCCATCTTAAAATTACTTGAGTCTTCTTCCGTTTCCTGACCACTTCACTCTCCTACCCAACCATGTCACTCATACTTCCCCTCCCTCTCCTCTTCCAAACCCAGCCCCGGATCCTCCTTCCTACAGGTCCCTTTCTCCTCTCTTCTCCGAGATCTCCTCCAAGACCAGGCTCTCACCAGCTTTTCTCCCAGCCGTTTTTCTTGCTGCCAAAACCCTAATTCCACCTGCAAATCTCATCTTGCTTTAGCTCGCTAAGCCCTTTCTCACTCACGCTCAGCTTTCTTCAAGCGTTTTGCTGGTGGAAGGCCAGCCAGGACATTTAGTAGCTCATATTGAGAAGCATCCACTTCATCAATCTCAAAAGGATGTAGACAAAGGCTTCTCAAAGGATAAATGAGTCACTGTTTCTCTGCCACTATTTAATCCCTACCTACTCTAGGACAGCTCATTTAACAACCAAGCAACCGTACCAGGGGATTTGCTTTACTGACACCAACAGCGAGCAGTAAGGCATGACGACAAAATAAGAAGGTATTATGATGGTAATATCAGCTCAATACAGCATTTTGCAGCCCCTTTCCATTTGGTTTAGAAACCCCATATGTTCTAATATTGTTGAATGGTTCATGTGTTTTGTTTCTCTTGATTCATCTCTAAGCCCCTCCAGCCAAAACTTTGTGCTTCAACAAACTACACTGAGCGGGTTACTAAAAGTTGATTCTATTTAAACTTACATATTGCTACAGCAATTACAAAGGATCTTGCACAAATTGAGTCAACAGACTCTGAATTTTAGGTAGGACAAAGAAAACAAGCAAGGTGAGGCAGTAGGCCAATATAAGCTATGAAGGATGTTTGGAGGACTCGCCATCTATATTCAAAAAAAACTGGATTCACAACTCAAAAAAAAAAAATCTGGTAAAAAATAATCCTAATTCAGTGGAGTAAAACAGGCTACTTCTTTATCCTGATCTAATAGTATTCACATGTTGTTTCCATTCAACGAAGAGGTTTAATCCAGTTGCGCTCTGTGTGTGTACAAATACAGGTATTACCTGTTCGAAGTGACAGAGCAGAATCTGGTGCCCACAGCACTTAACACTAGCAATTACTAGTCAAAACCCAGGATGATTACTGGATTTCCGTACAAGCTGAAATACCATCAATACTTTCAGACTTACATACTGCAGGGGAAGCTTGCTGGACTGCAAGAAAAATTTTCATTTCATGTGACAAGTGCAACAAATTGAATTTACCAATCCGTGATGTCCTTGTTTTGCACGGAGCTTCGAGATGTCATTTTTACAGCCAGCCAGAGTCAAGATGAACCATAACTGTGTCTCTGAGGATGGAAGATCGCTCTGTGGGCTGCGTTCCCAATAAGGTCAATATAGTAAACTCAAATTAAGGCTGTGGGCAGGAAACAGGGTTACTATACCTCAGTTCCGACATTGCCTAAGGCCCAAACAGTACAGCAAGGAGGATTTAACACTGGACACATCTCTTTTGCCAAGAAAAGTATCTTAGCACCATATAGGTTTACTCAGCTTGGGACAGTGCGGGTCTTGCTAATGATTTCTGGTGACACGCTGGTGATATCAGTCACAAGGACCATGTTTCAAGGGGAAATTAATTCTCTTCTGGTGTCTGCTGCTGGAGGCTGCATCTTCCCTGAGTCCCCATCATGTTGCTCCTTGCTATTCTACTCTCCCCCCAGCCACGAGCTCTTCCAGTTTCTCTGAAGCTCTGCTGATTCGGAATACCAATGCAGAAGGAGGAATATCTCCCTGGGGAGAAGAGCCAGCTCCCCGTTTGAAAACCAAGCTAATTTTCAGATGTCCTTCTTTTTCCCACACGAGGAAGGGGCCCCTTCCTCCTCCCTCTGAGAATAGCATTTTTTTTTTCTGTGTCAGAAAATAAACATTAATAAATAAAGACAATCAAATTAATCCTTCTCCCAGTTGAACCTTCTTGCAAAACACAGCGAACGGCTGCCTCTCAGGGAGTGAAATCAATGGCAGTCTTGTATTTCAAATAATACTGTAAATGTTAATTCTTCTGTGGGTTTTTCATATGTTGAGGGGTTTTTTTTGTTATAAGAAGAAACAAAACANTGGGGGGGGGGCGGGGTGTGTTATAAGAAGAAACAAAACCACCTTGCGATTTAGGAAGAAATGTAACATCTTTTTGGACTTCTATTTTCAAAAACAGCTTTTCCACAGAAACCCACCTGAGTGCCAGAGCTAGCAATTAGAACAGTGTTTGAAGTCAGCAATATTTCTTTGGAGTAAAATTATATCCAAGTTGCTGTTGCACAGGGAGTTTAGAGCTGTCATTCTTTTCTTTCTTTTCTTTTTTTCTTTCTTTTTTTCCCACCCCCCCACCATTTAGGTGATTCTCCAGCTTTCCCTGTTCTTCCACCCCACCTCTCAGGAAAACTGTGCTCATAAATTAACATCCCGAAGATCCTAATGTAAGCATCTGCGCTGAGTCTTGCTTCAAAACTAGGGACTCCTCCCACACAAAATAATTACAGCTGAGGCTTCTTTTTTTAACCCAACTCAAAACCACAAGTATGAGGAGCTACAGGTAAGCCAGCACCACTCCTCCAGCTAACACACCTCCTTACAAAACATCTGGAAGGTATTGCATGGCTCCAGCCAGACCAAGTCTGTGAGGGAAAATTTTTTCTCACAGGTCCCAGAGGACTTGCTTTCTGTGCTAAGTCTGCATCAGTTACAATCCTTGTCTACAAATGAAGCTGGATTTGCTAAAAAAAGATAAGAGAGAGAGAAAAGAAAACCAAAACTAACAAAAAAAAATCCTCCATCTCTCATCATGTCTTCACTTCATGTCCTTACCTCACGTCATGCCTCGGCTTTCTCAGGGTTGGAGGAAAGGGTCTTGATATCGGTAAATGAGGGCACCAAGGCAGCTTGCTGACTCAGCACAGCTTCAGCACAAGAAACGCTCCTTCACCAAACAAGGGTTCAGAGAAAAGCACCCAAATATTGCCTGGGCTGGGCTTCACTGACTGAAGAAGTGACAAACCTTTCCTTCATCTCCCAAGTCCTCTCCTGGCTGCTGGGCCTTTGGAGGAAGAGGGGCCTCTGGCACAGCTGGCCCGTGTTAGCCACAAGCGGAGGGCACAGCTGGATGCCGTCCCTGGGGTGATGTCTGGCAGCAACAGGCCAGGATGGAAGCACCCGGCGGATGGTATGAAAAGAGGCAGAAGCCTGAATGAAAGGAGCAGACTTGACCTCGGAGAAGCAGAGGGGCAGGGAACTTAGAAATCCTTGATGCCACGGTCACTTGAGGGAGTAGAAATATATTGTTAAGAGGAAATATATCTTTAATCATGAATAAATACATAGGTCACATATATATTTAAAAGCACGTAATGCCAATTTCTGAAACAAGACAAATGATCCCCCTGCTTTCCACTTTTGCTTGGCCTGGGTGACACAGGCAGGAATCATTTTTACGTCCCTTCCAAATGCCAAATTCCAGCTTCCATTTCTCTTGAGTACCATCAGAGTCAGAAAGAGGTTTTGGTGCCTCCTAAGAGCCTGTGCCTTCCCTGCATCCTGCCCACGCTCACTGCTTGACTCCTCCTCTCCTCCCTCAGGTGAACAACAAGAAGGTCGTCATACCTCAAGAATAGCGACTCTTACAAAAAAGCAGGCTAAGTGCGGTTCCCAGTGTGCAAAATTAAACCCTTCACTTATTCTCTAATTTCCCGCTGTGCAAAGCTGGACCGTGACTGTCGTCAAAGCCAGCCACATAAACAAGTCACTGTCCAGCTCCACGCTCAGCTCCTCAGCAGGACCAAATTAACGGTCATGTCCTAATTCTGTTTTGCATCAAGAAAACTTCCTCATGATGCTGCAGGGATCTTGGAGTAAGTGTCAGTGGTGGCTAGGAGGGGATAGAAGAAAGTTATGTTTCACCTGTGATGGTGCCTTTCTTCTGTGCCGTGCTGCAGGGACGCATTCAGTTTTTCCAGACAAGTATTTCCATGCGCTGGCTGTCAGCGTGTCCGGATGCCTCACGCAGAACCTCCCAAGCTCGACAACTTTTCCTCTGGAAGCAGTGGAAATATCCCAAATACACTGGACCCCAATACCTCACTGTAGGGCTCAGGGACACAGAGAACAACACGATGGGGTCAAAATTCAAAGTTCAGGCTATCCCTGAACAGACTCTTATGAAGAGTTTTCCATCTTTTTCCATAGCTGGAAACCAACACATTTCAAGCAGATACTAAACACATGACTGGCTACTGTAACGAACCGCTTCCTCACTGCTTTATTCCCTGCACCATTTGTACCGTCCAAAACACGTATAAAAATACTATTTTGCTGTTTACAAGTTTGTTCCAACTTCCCAAAGCTGTGACAGACCAAATGCTAAAGTACCAGAAAACAGCTTTCTGACTAAATTTATTACAGCAGAACTACAAATCACATTTCCAAATAGAGTGGTTTGAAAATACTGAGGGGTGTTTATTTAAACATGAGAAAAAACAGAGCTCAGTGAAGTGCATGTATTAAAAACAGAAGTCGGACTTTTAAAATATTTGACAAAACTATGTCAAGCAAACAGTGACCCCAGGAGCCACAAATTTTGAAGGAAAAGCTCTTGGCCGTCCTGGCAAGATGAATTTGAGGACATTCACAGGGATGGGGGAACACACACACACAAAAACCCCCAAAAAACAGTAGAGTGGAGCAGAAATCAGTGTACAATTTCTATTAAAAAATCTATATTTTTTTAAAACTCTGCTGCTGATGGTTCAGTTAGGCTCCTTGTTGCACACGACAGGGCAGACCGTAACGGCATTTAAGCTCATGGGAAATCAGGTACTAGTACCACCTACCACAGCCACTGTCTTTCCACCGAGCAGTGAAACATTCCCTCCTGACAGTAATTCCTCTGCAATAATTTCCATCTCTGGCCTACAAGCCCTGCTAGTAAGAGGATAATTACTACGATATTCATTTTTCAAACACTGGTGATCTCTTCATTACATTTATGAATGCATGTCACACCCGGACCAAACAACACAACGAGTAAATCTGGACTTGAAATATACGTGTGGCTGAGCGTGGTTTCTGTACCGGGCTCGCCAAAACCCCATTCCTCTGCAGAGGCTGCATCATCTCCTGCCCATCTCGTCGTGTTGCACGCCAAAGTTTCTCAGTGCTTTTATGCATTAGCTGTTCCGCAGTATGGGTAAATGGAGAAGTGGGAAACTGCCTAAATACGCCC